>JAQIXP010004341.1:0-11679 GCA_034700285.1 Proteroiulus fuscus
CTCCTAAATGTGGGACAACCCCCCTACCAAATGGCATCATTATATGCTGATCGTAGGGTACTGAGTTGAATTGAATTAATTTATATTAGCATTTATTACCATGACGGTTTTTAGGGTTAATTTGCACACACACAAAAATTGGATACACACATAGTCAATTATCCATTCAAATGATTAAATAAAATAAAGTTCAGCATTAATGCACAGTATTTTGCAATTATGTAAACTTATTAAGTTCACGTATTAAGTGAACGCGGCATTAGTTGCGTCATAAAAACCTTTACAAAATCTTAACACGACAATAAAATTGTTGAAATGTTTCAATTATAATAAAATTAACCTACTTGAGATTATGCTGAGGGGATAACACTGACATAAACCCAGCAATAATAATTGCGATAATATTTTATAACTTTTTAAATATTTGAGATTTTCTGTTTTAAGTTTCATTTTTTCATTAAAATAGAATGACGTTTCATGAAATACCTTTTAAAAATATCATTTAAAAAAAGAAAACGCATATTTACAGTCCCTTGAGGAAACCTCAAATTAAAAGCTAACATTGATATAATAAGTGAAATGCCCATGTTATAAAATATAAATAAAAAACGGAATGAAATAAAAGGTAAACGGCTGGATCAAAAGCCAAAACACTTATATGCAGACTCACATTGCAATTAAGGAAGAAATGTATTTCCATTCATTGACACCTTATTTTACTACCTTTTCTCCACTCATTTTCAAAATTTGAAGCTTTTTTAATAATGATGTGCTATATATATATAGTTGCTAGTAATAATGTGTAACCAACCACTAATCATTAAGCTGAATAATATGACATTTAATTAGACATTATTACTCCTAATTGAAGGGTAGGCGGGAGGGGGGGGGGAAGGGGGTTGATCGGTAGATTGATCAAGCAATATAATTTTAAAAAATCAACCATTTTCCCATTCTAAATTAGTAGTAAATTTTGTCCTGGTCCTCCTGGACTTCCTATGTCTTGCCACAGCTACTACCATAAGCAGCTTTTTACCATTCAGTTTCATAAAATGGTATACAGTTTCTTACACACATTTAATGTTTCTTTGCAAAAAACAAAATATATATATAAATTTTCATTGTTAACATATAGTGGCAGTAGACATTTTATATTTGTTTAAGTTTTGATCCTAGATTAAATCAAGTCATTAAATATTTAAATAGTCACTATAATATTCATAAGCCAGACTTTCAAAAAAACCAGAAATTTTTAGTCTTGGATTTATAGCAACGATTTTTTTAAAAAAAAATAACACGATTTAATTAATTAAACTGATTAAAATTGGCTGAAAATGGCGTTATTTTCTATTACTTGACATTTGTGACGTTTTATTGTTGAATGAAATATATTAGAAATCTACAAGCTTATATTATTCATAATCCTATTTATTTTAAATGCATCCATTGATAAAATTTCAGTTCGGATAATTAGAATGTAACGGCTGATGGCTAACGACTTGCACCCTACCAAGATTACATTTCGATATTTCTCCAAAATTCCTGCATAAAATTGATTATTCCTCCCCATGGAGTTCCCTGTTTTACTTGCACTACGATACTTTCAACAAAATACAAATGCCTAGAAAACAGTGAGCGTATATTATGAGCGTACTTTGCATTGGGATAAGGATGACAGCACACAGTGTAGGAAGAAAAAGAAGATGAGGAGGGGTAAAAAACAACAAAAACAAGCAAAACTAAACATCTTAGTAGGAAGTCAGTCGTGCATTTCTCCGTCTATAAATTCATGTTTATATTTAGGACAGTTATTCCTGGAGATAATTTTTACCGCCCATACAACCCGCCCATGGCATATCCCATCCGAAACAAAAGAATCCCCGAAAGAATAATCCGGGAAATGAAGAAAAAAAAGAAACATCAGAATACTTCAACTCGATTTTTTTCTGTAGAGGAGGAAAAAAACCCGAAAATAACATAACCAAGCTTGGATTATTCAAGGAAAACCTGTCAACTTCAACGATTTAAAAGAATATATAAAAAAAATGAGTGTGGCACTTCTTCCTAAGTTATAAATTAAGCGTTTAAGAAGGAACCCTGGGCCAAATGTTACCTTGGACATCTTTATTTCGTACTCTTCCGCCGTCTGCCAGCCGTTATTATTTTAACTTTGAAATTTTCCCAACTGGATGACGAATTTAACACTATAACTTCTGACCTTTAAAATTCAAGTATTCCTTAAATACACACTAGCTCGTTTGGGTTCAGAAAAGGGTAAACAACGACAATTTTGGACCTAGGTTTCTTATCTGGCAACACTGCAGTGGAAACAAGACCACAACTAAATTAACTACACACACACACTTTTTAACAACATATTTTTGAAAGAAAGGTAAATTTGATACAAGATCTAAATTCCAAATTTTAATCAAACTTATACCATTACATAATTTACAACGTTAGTTTTTTCGAAAAGTTGAATTATATGCAATTGACAGAACAGCGCCATATTGCCCACTAGTGGTGAATGGTGAGCAAATGTGTTTGCAATACAGTTAATTTTTGCCACAGTTAGCACCATTTGTTAGTCCTTAATATGGCTAATTTCAAATTGAAAGAGCTTCCCCATAGTAACTATAGATGGTGCTAGTGGTTATAACGAAAAGAATAGTTGTGAATACCCATTTTATCAAGTATTTCTCCTTGCTAATTGCTAAGCTAAGTACTGATTAGAATTTGTATATCAGATTTATTAACATTTTCTTGCTTTTCTTTTAATAATACCTTGATGCAAAGCAAGACTTTCCCTCAAAATTATGCAAATTGGATGTATTCAAATCAAAGTACCTCAGAGTTTGGGTTAATCTAACAAACAATTACAGCAGCGTATGGCTTCCCATACAAGATTCAAATCCAAGGCATATTCAGATACCACCCGATGGCGCTGGCTCACCGTTGATGGCTTGCTTGTCACTCTGTTGGATGCAAATCAAAAACAAGTTGTAAACAGTTGTAATATTAATGCAATCGAGGGAATGACGATGACATTTTTTCAACTCAAAGATATACGCACACGTGATCGGAATAAAAGAAAACCACGCCTCCATTTTAGATCCAAGGTTGATGGTAGATAAATGCAAACTAAGAATCAAGGTGAAATTTAATTAGAAATTAAATAAATATTTGTAATATAGTGAAGAGCTTCACAGAACCATAAAGAAGAAAGGCAGACTTCTTTTTTTAAATTGAATTATTCCCAATGAAACATATTCACTCAGACCAGGAAGTACCTTTAACAAAAATTAATACCTAATGTTGTTGTTGTTGTTGTATTTAAACAACTTTTTCAATTATCTTATTAGAAGACGAAAAGAAAAAACAAATCAATACTTACGTTTCTGTGCAACACTATACTGGCACACTCGTATTTTAGGTCTTAAGCTGTAAACAAAGGGAAACCCAACTTACAAAATGTCATATTAATATTAATAAGTGTAATTAAATATGTTAGCATACAATAAATGGCAAGGAATGTGAAGCTGTATGAAGGATCAACAAAGAATAGCTAATTAGTTAGCAGGTATTAAATAGCTACAATACTCACGGCCATGCAATCCTGTTGCATTGATAATGGATTTTGCAAATATATTCGCCTGCATGGCCAACATAGACAAAATTTCGGCTTGTATTTATTGACTTCAAACCCTATGTGTTATTTAATGAAAAGTAAAAAAATGATTACATAAAGTAAAAAATTTCAAACAATTTCAATAGGGAATAAAATTAAACACTTGCAAATATGGCCTTAGAAAGTCTAGAGCCGAGGGGGCGACACCATATATGTTAATGAAATCTTTGTTTTGTGAATTTTTGACGAAAGATGGTGCAGTTTTTCTGCTTTGAAATAAAAAAATGAGCAAATTTTGCGTGGAAAAATCTACTACCGCCATGCGCCGCCTCTTGCTATGTGTCCAGTCCCTGTTCACGAGTAGGCGCCTGAAACAAAAATTAAAACAAGTGTTAGTGTGCCAGTTACAGCGAAATTCAACTCAAGTAAGAGATACAAAATTAAATGGAATATGGGTAGTTAGCAAATTTTACCTATATATTGAAATTTCTGTCATTAGTTCTTCAATTCTATTAGAAATAAGTGCTGAAAACGTTAGCTTACGTAGGTTAGCCATTGCTGTTGTTATCCCTCCCTATGACATCATGTTGATGTTGATGTCCCCTTCATGAGCTGATATTTTCATCCCTGCTTTTAATATCGTTAATGTAGGCCTACTATTTGAAGCAATTTCTTGTAAAATCAATTTAGTTTTAAAGCTGCCATAATTTGCAATACACAAACAAAAGGAATTCTTTAACTTCAGAAATAAGTAAGTTTTGAAAAATATAATAATATAATATATAACTTGAATGTGATTTTATTAATAGAACAATGATAATGCAAACAATTAACTGATAAACTTTCATAAACAAGGGTTTCTTGATTAAGAGCTGAATAAATGAAAGAAAAAAAACGTAAAAGGACAACTTGTCCAATTTAAAACAGAAATACGTATATGAAGAAAAACAAAAAGACAAGAAAAAAGAAAACATCCCATATACATCGGTGAAATATATTTTGTGAAAAGTAAAAGAAAAAATATATAAGGCAAAAGGTTAAAGACGAAAAGTTATGAATTTTCTGTGTAGATAAGTCATAGCCATTGATATTTCATACAAACAAGATCATGATTAATGACAAAAATGTTAAATGAAATATATCTAAAAAGTGTTACATCGTGTCACTTTGTAATAAGTGTACCACTTGATTTTCCATCAAGTCATTCAAAGCAAAATTGAGAAAAAATAAAGATATGAAAAAAAAGCTGTCATGGACGGAAATAGGGCAAGAATTAAAAAGATTCATTTTTGCAAATAAAGTGTGTTTCAAAAATCTGGAAACCTTGATACAGAGCGAGTGTTGGGCCAAAAAAATGCTGTGTGTTTCGGGACTTTTGAATCACATCATAGATCTCGACTATCTTGTATGAACATAGCTGAAGTCAAGATAAATTTTAGCTTGTACATCTAAATTTCATGCAAGAATTCCTTGAATTTTACGAAGCTGACATTATAGCCCCATACCAGTGTTAACATTTTTGTGTGTGCACGTCGGTGGACTGTTTCCGTGAGCAAAAATGCATCCAGCTCAGTGATAAAAAAAACTGTTCACTTGTAAAATTAGAAGTGCATAAACCCCCACAAGCTATTAAAAGTGGATTTTCTTGAGTGGGGAATAAATTAGGCCTACTTATAATTAATACAAAATATGGCTGAGCATCCGAATTACCTTAGTTAGATTGACTGACGTCTCAATTAACCAACTAAATTACATCAATGACCATGTTAATGACCACACTGACCATTTCTGGATCTGAATTAAGCATCACAAATTTAACCCTCACGAAAAGTGACAATTCGATGCAATATATGATAAATTCAATTTATACTTGCTGTAACAAATGTTCCCAACATGAACCAGAGATTGCATGAACTAATCAAGTGCAAAATAAAACTTTCCTTTAATGCAGAAGATAAAAACATGGCATTTTCGTTTGCATGGCAGTCATAAGACAAGATCCTGACTTAAGGACAGGTGTGATCATTGAGTTAACTTCCAGCTAACTAATCATAAAATTCACATGCCATATCTAATACATGGACAACACAAGAAGGAACACAAGTTGGCCTAAAAAATTAAGATTTAATTAGATCCTAGGCATGAAATGCTGTATCCTGGACTCTTGGGAGATCAAAAACATAATTAATTCAGATTAAATGATGAATAAAAAATAAGCTCTGGGTTAAAAAAACTACTTTGTCAGAGAAGACTGTAACTTGGGTCACGATGCATACCAGTCGAAGCGATTTTTTTTGCGATGATATAAATTTTAATGGAATCGATTGCAGTCATGATTGGCTATTTAATGGTTAATGATATTGAGAGGGTGTGGGACTAGAATAATATGATAACTACAATATCTATTGCACACAAGACATGTTTATGAGTGGATGCATTTCATGATCTATAATATTATTTGAAGTCTGAATCGATGATGGCGCCATCAATGACGATGCAAAGTATTTTCAAACAACAATTTCATATTGATTAAATTAAAAATATAATTAGGCCCATCCATAAATGAAGCTTTTTCCTGACTCTATAGCACAGTGAGTGGACATACGTACCAGTTTAAAAACCCATTTCAAAAGTCAAATTCTCGAAATACAAATGTCGGCCCCTTTACTGTGTATTATCGTTCACAATAATACCTTGCATGCATGGTTAACATTTTAAGGTTTTAGCTCTAATATACAACGGAAGAAATGTTTGTTCCAAAATGGTGCTGAGTGCACGTGCATATTTCAGCAAACCAAATACAATTGGCACGTGCTTTGAGCCCCCAGTTTGGAACAAAAATTTATCCAGGACGGTGCACCGTTTAACACTTTCATCCAAGCAGCATTTTTTGTAAGAATTCAAACATGCATGCCCTGACCTTGACCAACCTGTTAACGTAAGTTGTTTACTTTCGAAAACGATGGAAGACTTGGTCTTGGACAAAACTCTGAGAAAAATCTGTTATGTAGTTCTTTCTAGTATATATGGCGACTCCAAAATATGCTGGCGGCACTAGCAACGTTTTGAGCTTGCTCGCAATTAGCAGCAAACTTAAACGGTGGATCATAGTTAGAAAACCCATAACTAACCAAACTATAGTTGATGCTGTGGTTAAAGTACAAAGTTCAGTGATTAAAAGCAGGCGGCCATTTTGATTACTAAAAAACGAACTGCTAGGTCACGCCCACTCGTTTGGCAACTATAACAACCAGGTAAAGCTTGATGGGTGGGCCTACAGTTAGATCAGATGAGGGGGAAGAAAGGGGGGGCATTACAGGCGTATGCCAGAAGAAAAATTAATGCCAAGACAGACTTAACTATATAGCCTATACTTAAATTTCAATTGTCATTAATTAATGAGCACATAACAATCAAGGCATGTGACAAAATGGGTCAGTGCAGTTTCCCTATATACAATTACAATCAAGGAAAATATGATAGCAAAGCGTGTTCGATGCGATAGTTCACTCGTAAAAAATAGATTATTTGTATATAAATCGTAATTTTCTAAATAGTGATTTATAATAATACATGACCTCATGGTGGATGCATGATTCGAATATATTTTTTGATATAATTAATTGCGAATTTAGAAAAGGCACACAATTATTCAAAGAGATATATATATATGCATGGGTCTATTTCCCTTCGTTTTTTGGCTAATGCACATAATATAAGATGAACTGAATTCATTCTGCATTTGTTTGAGGACGAATACAAAGTATTAACAAAATAAAAATGGCGGTGAATCTAAAAAATAAATCTGATTTCTTATGATTGGTAATAATATATATAATAGGCATAATATGAACTCGAAATAACAGCAACATCCAGTACAAGTGCATTTCACCGTAGAAAGAACACAGAAAAATCACGATTGTTGTATTCCTTCTCCGAGTAATTATATAATATAATGACGCGTGTAATGTATGACTATACAGTATAATAATACCTAGAGTAGTAATTGACCAATGCCCAGTTTAATATGGGAGCAGGAGGCAAAGGTTAATTGGCAGTGATTCCAGCAACAAACGACAAAAATCAAACGAAACATGCATGATTATTATAGTCTACAACAGCACTCGATAGTTATGGTGCTATCATCCTATACTATGTGGCATCATGCACTGATGCGATAATGTCAAAAAACAATGGGACAGCTATAGCATACTTTAGACATGAATTTGCCCAAAAGTCATGCCTTTTTACTGATTTAAGGCATAAAAACCTGTATTCATTAAAGGTGGACTGACAGCTAACTACGAGGCCATAATTTATGCTACTTCAGTAAACAATATATAGGCTCTACTAAAACTATAGTCTCTTAATCACAATCCCAAGAATGCATCTTAAGAAAGTCGTTCATAAACATACTGATTTGTTACTTTGAATGGGGGGGGGGAGGGAGTTTGATATGTAAATGGCACAATTATTTGTACTGCGGCATACTTTTTCTATTTGCACTTTTTTTAGGTCCACAACCCAAAAAAAGTTCTAAAAAATAAAACTTATTGTTGAGGAGATTCATGAGAAAAAAATAATCTTTAGAGATGTATAGGGGAAGCTAAAAGTTCTTTCTACATAAGGACACCAAAACCAATGCTTTTAAGGTATAATGCTTATACAATCTCTTAATTGACCATATTCTCCGCTAAAACTAGGCACTATCATAGTCAGTGGCGTAACTAACCAAATGATAGAGGGGGGCAAGAACCCAAAAGGGCCCGAAGGGAGTGGTTGAGGGGAAGGGGGAAGGAAGGTTGGCCCGATCCAACCCCAAATAAATTTTTCCAAAATTTGTGCCAAAATTTTAAGATTTTTGAACCTTTACTTAAATTTAGACAAAATGGGCTTAAAATCACTAAAAGCAGTATAACGGATTCAGACTTTGGTCTGGGAAGGAAGGGGGGCGGGGGGGATTCACGATCAGGGCACACCCAGAAATCCATTTCAAGGGAGCCCCGACCCAGCAAAATGTCCAAAATTTTTGGCCATGGGCAAAAATGAAAAGCTTATCTGTGTACATCAGTAAAAAAAATGACAAAATGACGCAGCAGTCGATTTTTTTTTGCTTGTTATAAAACACTCAAAAATGTGCTAAAATTCACCAAAATTGAGTATTTTTCCATTTTTTCTAGTTTGAGTCTGAAAATTTTTTTGGTGGGGGAGGTCATGAACCCTCCCCTGGATCCGCGCCTGAAAAGTGCTTTCTTATCATTTTTTCTAGCATGAGTTTAAAAATTATGGAGTGGACGGGGCAAGGAGCCCCCTGACCCCACAGAAGAAACAATAATTTCTAAGTTTTTTTCTATTTATTTGCACTGCCCCCCTTGTACCCCCCCCCCCTTTCCCGTTATTTACGCCTCTGGTCATAGTGCCAAAAAAACCCACTGATCGGCCATTACAGGCGGCACCCAACTGCACAATCTTATTGCCATCTCGTGAGCAAATCGACCATTACATGTGGGATTGTCAAACACAGCTCACACTTTTGCACAATACTGTAGCTATAACTGGCAGATGACTACCCAAGAAGCCTGATTAATCCTGGAGTAAAAAATCCTCAACAATTTAGTCTCATTTTTAATTATACCTGTCAGTCCACCTTTATAGAATTATAATGCACAAGTCGATTTCTCTCCTCCCCCTCCGGCCCTCCCCCTGTCTAATCAAAGATGGCCTAATACTTTCGCCATCAATTCATTGTCTACATAATTCGCAGATAATAATAATAAAAAACTTGAGCTGTTTAATGAGCGGTATGAAAAGAAGCCATGCGACTATAAACTCTGTCCAATTCAATTAAGTACATGCCATCCACGATGTAGGCCTATGCATGCCATGGATTTAATTTATAAAAGAAAAAACACAACTTAAAACCCCATAGAAATTATTCCAAAATCTTTGATGTAGGCTTACACAAGCAGGAACGGATTTTAAAAGCATCAAAACTAAACGTACGGATTCCCTTAGGTGCCACATGCTATACTATCAGTTACGCGAATGACTAGTTTAAACCTATAATAATTCCAAATAAAATTCGTCACCCATATTGTATAGGCCCTATATTCAGTTACTGCTACATAAACATGTATATAATTTTTATAGTTTATCGAATACTTTTCCGGTTATTTTCTTTCCTATAGTCATAATACATATACTTGACCTAGTCTTAAAACAAAATTTCTCATAGCTCACTCCCCTTCCCATATACACAACATACTAATAACGATTTGACCGAGTATTAAAAAATGCGTGCAAAAAATAAATCAAAATGTGACAATAATAGATAAATCACGACTAAAGAAATTTGTTAATAGATAATCATACAAACTTCAGCAAAAATGCATTCATATTTGCTTTCCCGTTTATACTGGCAAGAAAAGAAAAAAAATCAATTTTTGTGGGTAATTGAACCTAATAAATGAAACTGCAAGTATTCTAAGGCAAATTGGTATAGGTGCATGAGACACACCAGCCTGTAACTACATAATTTAGCTTAACTAGTGGCAGCTAGTTATGATGAAACCCCCTTTGTTGGGAGTCCTACATATTTCCTCGTTTTGCATAGTCCATATAGCAGGGTAAGAAAACACTTAAGTTTAGATACAAGATTATAATCTCATGATATCCCACAATACAATGATTCCAGCCATTTCCGGTTATATTGTGATTCACTCAATGCATTCTGGGATTGCAAATGTCTTGTGAGCAAGCAGAATGAGAATTTCCTATAATCTTTCTCACCTCATGAATAGCAATTTGATAGACTGATTGAGTACATGTTTTTGTTTTCTATCACAAATTGAAAAGTTAGTCTAGCCCATTTGGTTATGTCTGGTTAGGTTTGGGGTGGGGGATCTGAGGAGGCGGAGTTCCTCCAAACCGGGGTTACAGGGGGGTTCGACCCCCTGATGATCTTCGGTTTCCTTTGACTAATATATGTTAGGAAACGAAAACACGTATTGTGCTTGTTTTTAAACTGCAATACTACTATTGGAGCACTATTTTATGTCTCGGAAGAATACGTCCAGTACTCAGGTTATCAAATTGTTATTCTTGAGATGAGAAAGAGTGAGTGAAAGTACTGAGCGAGGTTTATATAACGATAGTGTAAAACTCCCGAAATCCAAGCCTAAGTACTTTTAATTAAATTTGAAAGATATAAAAACACAAAAGCAAATTAAAACTATTGTAATTAGAACAGCAGGTCAAATGCTTTTGCTTTCCGTATCTGCGATGAAATTTAATTAAAAGTACTTGCATATATGCTGGTTCTTGAAATACATGATTTGGGACCTTAAACCAAAAATCAGACCAAGATTATACTCAAATAACCAAAGTTACACATAAATAGAGAATTGTGCTAATACTGCATATGATTGGGAAGGACTAAATTCAATCCAGTGGAGAAAAACAAAAAAGGAAATGAATTAAAGGCTTTTCATAAAAAAATTTAACAAAATATATTGCACTCAAAAATATTCTTTAAAGGAAAACAACTCAGCTAGTAGTTGCCTTAAAAAAAAGCCCTAATAAATAAATAGCAAACTTGGGTGTTAACTTTCTAAAATAGAAACCCATTATTAAACTTATAACTAACCACATGGACCAAGTCCATGTATGAATTTCTACCAAAAGAAGGCATAAGTGAGCTATGATGTAGCTTTTCCTCACCAACCATGTTAACAAATGCATTTTTATCAAGTGGAATTGCTTTTCCAACTGAAAACGGATTTAAGGATCACTTTGAAATTCATGTATTTAGTTACTTCCAAGAATTCAAAAAAGAAATTAACTTTGCTTTTTGCCAACAAATATAAAGAAATTCAGTCTGCTTGTGCACATGCATATTTCATGCACGATGGCACGAGGTTCTTCTATCCTTCTAAAATTACTGCCAGTAGTCAATGGCATCAATGATCAGTGGACTATAAGAGGTTTGCACGTGTGAAATTGTGCAAGTTTTATGAAATATACTCATGCATATTTGACATATCAATGGCTTA
>JAQIXP010004342.1:0-11677 GCA_034700285.1 Proteroiulus fuscus
ATGTAATGGTTAAAGTAGAAAATGTTATGGTAACAATAATTAAATAAGAGATTATGTATAGATTTTTTTTAAATAACGGTAGCAATATATTTGGAAATATATTTATTAAAGTAATATATTAAAAATATACTCCACTTTTACTCTTTAATAGAGGAAAATTTTATATTTACTTTTATTTTTTTTCTAAGTTTTTTGAATACTGATATAACGTTTGGCTGTCTTATCAGCCTGTGTTATTTACCGATTTATCAGTGAACAATGTTAAATTTATAGCTGTGAATATCCTACATGTATTTATAAGTATATAATTTAATTAAATGTATACTGTTTCTAAAAGTGAGTAGATCTGAAGAAATAAATTCCGAACTAGCGCTTAAAATAGTTCTGACTTCACTTGATCTGATTCGAGGTGAATCAGGTATCTGGATTTTTATATAACGGACTGCCTAAAAGTTTTGAAATATTTTAATACTATATCCTGAACCTGAAAGGATAAAATATGTAATTTTTTGAATACACGTTGACACCATGAAGCTAAGTGGATCTTGTTAAATGTATATGATGGCATTACATCACTGACTTGCTGTAATCCATTATCCTTAAGCGCAGTACTGATATTGAAAGAAATTTTGACAGTATACTGTCAATATATATATTCCCCCCCAAAAAAGTCTTTGTATTAAATTTATTGTGAATTGCTTGAAATTTCCTTACCTTGGATTTACGTATTTATTGCCAGTACCTCCATTAAGATTTGGATTTGTTGTTTGTCTTCTGTCCCCATATGACTGTGAACACGACACTATTGCAATGATGGCTAATCCAAAAGCTGTCTAAAAATTATTCATGTGAATTGAAGATTTTGTATAAATCATGGTAAAAATATATTTGAAGTAACTTACTAATGTTAAAGTGGATGCCATATCTTATTTTAACAACAAAAGAAACAAGCAAAAAATGCAGGAAAGTTATTGCACCACTTTCAGTCTCTTTTCTTAAGAAATGTCATCTCCCATCATGACAAAAAAATGTTTTTATACCATTTTAATTCACTAATTATTCTTGCTTAAAATTGCATTCACGGAAGTCTAGTCCAAATAATATCATATCATTTTTATTTGACAGTTTGCCAGTATTTTCTTCTTTATTAGGTCATATGCACAGTGCATAAATTGCTCAAAACATAAGGAAAACATAAAGCACAAGTAATTTTATGAAACTATTGTCATCAGTACAGTATTTCCTATACCGGAAATTCAGTACCATTATGCATGTGAGGTGGGAAGTAATTGGATTAACTTAATTGGCCAAATTTTACATATGAACTATTTATGTCAAATTTGTTATTTGTTTAGTTATTATTGATTTGGAGATATTAATTAATCGTAACCGATTTTATTTAGATTTATTGTCATTTTATATCACTTTTATGGTATAACACAATTGCATGCATTTCATTGTTTTGCTTTATTGAGAGGTGTAACCTATTATTCTGTGAATAATATTTGCTAATTGGGGAGTGGCAAATTTTAAGTGGGAACCATTTGCACGTATTTGTGTGAATATAAAAACAAATTATTGTGTTTTTATTGCTGAATACAATTGCCACTGTTAAATAGTTACTATGCATGCCCTAATATGACAAGTTTATAATATAGTAAATCTATACTTAAAAGAAGATAAAATTATCCATTGAAAAACTAATTTCTCAATAAGAAAACTTGTATTCATTGATTTGAAGCCTAGTTTTTTTTTTCGTATAATAATAATATGGTTTAAGTTATTTTGTAAATAAGTCTTATATATGCTATTGATTTTGAAAGGCCAAGTTTTATGCATAAGTCTTATATACCATAAGAAAATAATTCAGTAATTAAACCTGTAATGGTGGCTGGAAATTTTGAAATAATTTGTAAAATCCAACATTAAATAACAATCGAGTTTAGGAACACTTTATTAGAAGTCCACATATAATTTTTTAAACAGAAAATAAAAGCAATTTTACGTAAAAGTATGATGATGAGAAAGCATTTCGAGGAACTATTTACAACGAAAATTTTTTGGGTGAAATTTAAAATGCGTGTGTGGTTTATTCTTTAGATTATAGTGCTTCAATAATAATTGTATTGTTTAGGATGATAATCTCCGTAATGAGGATAATTAGTTGGGTTTCTGAAAAGACAAATTGTTATATCGTGCATGTTAGCTTAGAAAGTTTTTATATTAATGCCAGTATTTATATGAATTTTTTCTAAAAATAAAAAGCATTGAAGATTACTTGAATGGTAAATAGGCCACTGGATACCAACGTCCGTAACCGTAATCGTATATAGGCTGGAGATAAAACCGAAATCCTTTTAAATGCATTAATGTTTGTCTGGTAAAATGAGCTTTTTGCAACTTGAAAATGATTTGATCTCCAAGAATGCGAAGTAATTGTTGCAATGGAGTACTCCTTGTTTGCTGAGCCAATAATGCAATTAGAATTGCAATTACCTGCAAATAATTTTTAAAAAATGTTTTTACTTATCGCAACTTTTATTTCATGATGTGAGTCCTCGATAGGAAACAAAAATACATAATTTTCTTCTGCAGAAAATACATTTTTGAATTAAGGCAACGAATTTCTGCAGTAAAATTTGCATATACTCTGCGTAAATGCTGATGTGCTTACAAGTTTTTATAGCGACTTGATCTGCTTTTGAAGAAATCGTGAGGAATATTAATGCAAATTTTGCTTCAGAAATTCTTCACTTAATTTCTAACAAAACAATTATGCACAACCTTATTTGGGTGTTCATTGCTGTACTCCATTTTATCATTGAGAATATATTCTGATATCAAGTCCAGAACCAAATAATTAGCTCTGCTTTTTTGTTTTAGTTATGTCAAAATATTTTCATTTATTTAATTGTTTCTGTTTTTTTAAAAATAATATTGAAACTTAGTTGAACTTATTTCTATATGTTTAGCCTGGATCTGAATTTTGTGCACTTTGCATTCGAAAGATCATTACAAAATAATTGAACTTACCAATACTTTAACTGTTATTCCCATGGTAATAATTTCTTGGTTAAAATATATCCTGTTTAGGTTTATTCTAAGTATGTGTATATGTCAGGTGTTTGCAGTGACATTTTATAAAGTAAATAATATTTTGGTATAAGTTTCTTATTTTATATATACCCAATATACCTGTAATTATATTAATTGGCATCTTTATTTAATAAAAAATGACCCTGCAGGCATTCACCCTGAAATTTTATTTCCAGATGTGCTAACCCTGACAGTGGCATTGCACCTTATATTTTAATATGTTGGAAAATGTCGATGTGCCTCCTTATTTACCTTTTTTTCCTTAAACATTTTCATGAAGCGTGTTATATCAATATGTTGCTCTATATAATCAAGGTGTGTTGCATGATATTCTATTTAAGTTTTTATTATTTCCTCCATTTTGAGGATAAACATTTGGAATGACAGTTATTTTAGTTTTCAAATACTTTCTGAAGGACTTTGTAAATGTCGTGTGGATGGATAATAGAGTAGAGGAAAAGTTAAGTAAACCCAAAACAATTTATTTAGAAAATTTCCCAAGAAAGAAGTTAACAGTTGTTTTATGGTTATGAAATATGTTTAAATACCAAAATTTACAGCTGCTAATTATTTTGGAAAATATCCTAAAATAATTAACAAATCTTAAACAGAAGAGTTCCTATACGATCTCTCTACTTCTTTGCTTCTTTAATGTACTAAAAAACATGTACTAACAGTTCCAAGGCCAAGCCTTTCTTGAAAGGACAAACTCAGTCAGTACGAGGAAGTACTCTGGTAAACCGACTACAGAGTAGCTAATTGGCAGACTAGAGCCCGTAACCTTTTCATTCAACCCAACACCAAACACCCAATTACTAATCTTCACTAGCATTGCTAGTAGCCGTGCAGATCGAGTGATCTGACGGAGAACTGTTGTTGAATTGGTATCAGTGCACGTATACTTGGTTGAAGCAGATTTTTAGAGAAAAAATTTCAATTAAATGGCAGTATACAATTCAGTTGATAAATTCAAGGATGATATGTAGAGCAGAGATAAAAAACCACATGAGTCCATGTTTGCTGAAAATGAGATATTTACATAAAATTGTAGCTAAATTAAGTGTTGTTCCATCCACTGAATCAATAAAGAATTGGTGTAAGACAGAAAAAAGTGTCTCATTTTGACCACTGAAGATGAAAAATGCCAGAATCAGTATGTGCAAAATTTTGGGTTTTAGTTACCCAAGTTTGGGTATAGGTTGAAAGTGATATCAAAACAAGTAGATATCCTTTAATGGAACCAAAATGTGAAGGTGAATACCAAAGCACAACTTTCTATTTTAAAAATTAAGCTTAGAATTTTAAAATAACTAGTTTTAATGCAGTAATTCTAGATTATCTCTAAACGCATTTTTCTTCAAAACAAGAAATCTGGACTCAAAGGTTTTCTATCTCAGCTCTTCAATTATGTTTTTGTCTAGTAAATTGGATAGCACATTATCCAATTTTCCTAAAATTGTTTAAAAATTTGAAAATGTACATGCAGTCGTAATAACAACATTGGAAATACCTAGCTGTTGTAACTGGATTTACTGAATTATGTTGGATTTACTTAAGCATAATATTATTCTTTGTAATTTACTGAATATTATACAGTTGCTGTTTGCGTTTTTAATTTCTCTGATTATATTTTAGTTCATTTATCAAGATAAAATATTTAATTTGTCAATGTACATGCAGTCGTAATAACAACATTGGAAATACCTAGCTGTTGTAACTGGATTTACTGAATTATGTTGGATTTACTTAAGCATAATATTATTCTTTGTAATTTACTGAATATTATACAGTTGCTGTTTGCGTTTTTAATTTCTCTGATTATATTTTAGTTCATTTATCAAGATAAAATATTTAATTTGTCATGTTTTATTTAGTTGGTATGTTTTTTTCCAACCTCTAACAGTTATAATCAGCAATGTCATATGTGTAAAATAAATGCTAACTGTTGTTTATATGTGCATAAGGAATTAAAAAGTCAGGTCAAGGAAAGTCAGGGAAGCCAATTTTTTAAATGCAGCATGATTCTTTACATAACATATATAAGTTAGTAGTATACAAAATATTCAAAATTTTCGAATATGAGATTTATTTCCTGTAATGGTAGCATATATTGATATTTCCAATATTTATTTTATGGTTTAATTAAAATTAATAGAGCATGAAATAATTTATATTAATAGAAATAAGTAGCATTGTATATTGTCAAGTTTTCAAAGAAATGTTTACTTTGGTAATTGAATATTATGACAATGGCGTGTTCTCATATTGTTCCTGAGATCAATATGCCTGCCAATGGCCTGAGTTCATATATAAGGTTATTTACATATAAATTTTTACTTTTCAAAAATTATTACACCTGTATCAATTGTCGTGCTGTTCGTTTACAAATGGCTTTCTTTATTAGCAGGCGCAAAATTTTGGTAAGAATTTACTACATATTTATTTGTGCTAGTATTCTTTTGATTTTTAAAAAATGTTTTTTTATATTTTATGCAGTCGGCTTTATTAATCAAAATTTTTATGCTATCGATGATTGTGCAAATTTCATCCTATAAAATACGGTCTTCTATAAATTCAGTTGGTCTTCCAAAAGACGACCATATATTTAAGTAAGTATTTATTTAATACTTAAATTGATTAGTCATATTTATTAAGACTTTTGAGAAAAAAAGGTTAAAATTCTTTTAAATATGATAAGTCATTAACAGCATTTGAAATTAAAGCCAACATTTTTATAGTATTATGATTAATCCACACTAGGCCTGATACTCAAATTAGTTACTAGAAAATTAACTTTTCTGGCTTTCAAATTGGCCTGCTTTTTGGCCATCTGCTCTTTGCTTTTTATCTTTTTTATGCGCCAAGTAAGTTTAATAAAAGTGCTTTACTTCCTGAATGTTCTCTGAGTGAAACATATAGTAGTATCTACTCAAAAACAGGAAGCAAGTTATTTACTCACCATAATTACTGACTAGAGTAATATTATATGTGAATTTTAAAAAGCATTGTAACGAAATCCTGAAATTATCTGGTATCTCATTGATCTCATATTAGAAATCTAATAAGCTACATTTATAAATGAAGTCAGAAACGCATTTAAGTATTAAGCCACTCAATTATTTAAAAAAAATTCATGAAAAATGCAATTTTAATTATATTTTTTAAGTAAATTTAGATGCATTTTTAAAGGCACTTAAAAATGCAAATGAAATTGCATTTTCTAAAGTAAATAAAAGACCACATTTTCACATGCAAATTTAAAGGGAATCTTACTACATGGTAACATATTTTGTAATGCAAACCAGTAGAAAAAAGGCCCAAGACAAGATATTTTTATCGTAATTAAACTTGCAAAGAGCCGTAAATCATTAATTCCCTAGCATTAATGAGCAGTGACATAACTAGCGTCATCTGTTTGTCACTCTCTTTAACTTCACGGATTTACTTCATTTCCTTGCAAGTCTTTCAGTTTTTCATAATGTATGTGATTTTGTAAAGGATTAGTTGTTATGGTATTCCTGAGATAGCTAGCGAAAGTTATATTAATATTGAGCATTACCACTAGATTACATTATGAAAAAATGGATGCTATCACACTTTAAACAAGTGTATTTCCTTAAGAGTAAGTTTGATCAAAATATGAATTTTGGTCCTCATTGATTTTATCTTGAGTTTGTAATTAAAAAATGTTTCCATTAAGTGAATTCCCTTTAATACCTTTGTTCAACTTAAAATTTTAGAAAATGCATGTTTTTGAAGTTTTGAAAAGCATTTTGGATACTTTGTAAAATTTATATGAATGCAATTTGTAATGTATTCTAGGATTTGTGTTTCAAAATGTATTTGTATGGCATTACATTTCGACGCATTAGTATGCACCGTGTAATTACCCATTAAACCAATTAAACCATTCGTATTATTTATTTATTTATTTTTTATCCCAGAATACGAAGAGATGGCTATCATGAATATGAATATTACAACTATCACTATGTGAATTGTGGACCCCATCACCTTCATTTTGGGGGATACCCCCAATATTATGGTGAGGGTTATGGTTATCCTGGACTTGGATATGGATATGAGGAATATTATGCACCCTCATATTATTAAATATTATTTATATTAAGTTATTATTTAAATGTATACGTTGGGAAACTGTTAAGAGAAACTAGCATATCGTCAGTGACATATAGCTGGAAGGGGAGAACTGAGGGGCTATTCTCTTGACCTCCTTCATTCCCTATATCAAACATTTCGACAGCAAAATACAGGCAAGTTATTATTTCAAGTATTATCAGTTTGACATTTTCTAGCCCAAATGGTTTCCTATTGCCTATCCTCTCTCTCCTCCCCCCCCCCCTTCTTATTCCCCCCCATCCCCATCAGTGTCAGTAAATTATGCATGCTAATTCTTTTCTGCTGACCCCCTTGTCCATCCCAGGATTTTTTTAATTGCTCCTTTGCTATTGTGAAAATTATTTTACATGAAATACTTGTGTTAATTAAGTAATGCTTCAAGGAACATTATACAGAATTTGTTTTCTTAAAATTCATAATGTTGTCGCCCAGTAAATTGTGAAGGTGGGTGGCCACAAGATCCAATCAGAATTCAAGTTTTTTTTCATTGTACTTCGTTCATTTGTTTATTTATCTATGCTACTTTTATATTTCTCTTTTATTTATGCCATTCTTGTACAAGAATTTTTGTGTAGACTTTGTTTACAGTATAGTGTATGCTCGTATAACTATCAAATTGTCATTTAACTGTGTTCATTGTGAGAGTGACTGCATGGAAATAAATCGTGTTTTGCCCTAACAAGAAATTAGTATATTTCAAGGTCTGACCAAAATTAATATACTGATTCAAGTAAGTTACTTTGGGTCAATGACCTAACAACGTGGAAATAGTTTTTTTTTCACAAAGTGCCTGTCTCGATATTTTTTTTTAAATTTAAAATTAGTAACTTATTACTCTTAACTTTGTTTTTTATAGAATTTGAATTGTGATATCTGCCATCTGTTAGCCATTCTTAAAAAAATTGTTTCATGCACGTTTAAGGAAGAGCAATTTTAAAATACCTGAAAAAAATGTTGAAAATTAAAAAGGAGGATTTGAAGCAGTTTTAATTGCTCAAAGTTTAAGGAAATTTTGTCTGTAAAAATTCAAATTGATATATATATATATATGCAAAATAATAATAAAAAATAAACAAGTATATTTATGTTAAAATGCCAGAGGGTTCAGTTATTTTTTTTGGCTACGTTTGTCATGTTTTCCATGGTGTCTGCATGCGATGAACATTTTTTTCAATCTGACTGTCCTATTTATTTGTCCAATTTTTCATTTGTATTTAAACTGCAAATGATACCAAAATTGACCAGTATCTTCCATAAAGGTGCTCGAAAGTGTCAAATGCACACTCTCTTATATATGCACCTCTACAGGGTGGTGTTTATGAGTTCAGAGGTGGAGGGGGGGGATCTTAGGGATGGGTTTCATCAGATTTTGTATAGGGAAGGGGGGAGTAATGGAATTTTTCTAGGAAGTAGGGGTTGCCATGAAGAGGAGGGGGGGGGGGTAAACCCCACAAGCTATTACCACACTTCACCTCTAGTATATTGCTTTGAAATGATTTTCAAATACTCTATAACATTTGGGGCACCCTGCATAAATATTACATCGTGTTAGCAAGTGAAGATATCTCCATTTTCTGAATTTTTACATCTCAGTAATATTATTTTAACATGAGTAAAGAAGCTTACTTACTGTGTGACAGCATATTATTTAACAAAGCAAATTTTTTGTTCAACATTTATATTTGCTGACTAAGTGTTCTTTTTTCATTAGGTGTGAATACAAGGTAAAGATATTTCTTTATTATCCATGTTATATTTCCTAAAAGTAAACCTGTTTAAATTAAGTTGGTTTCACCAAATGCCCTAGATTATATTATGTATTTACAATTATCGAATCAAAGCATATTTCCATAATTCAGTATGCTAAACACTACCAGATAAGATCCATTTATTAACGTGAATTTGATGTGAAAAGGATTTCATTGTAAAAATACTAACCCTATCTCGCATAAATATATTTCCGAAAAATAATTTCCTTTTAAAAAGTGAGCTAGTATTCCCTGCCTATTATAGGAATGTTATTGGTAAATTGGTTATGCATTTTTCGCCAATTTAGCAAAACACCAACCTCATCCATGTGCTTATATAATATTCAGAAAAATTTGAAAGATTTTTATGTATGTGAAAGAATGTTTTTGTTGTTATGGGTTATAAAAATGCTGATATTTTATGGTTAAATATTTGCATTTGGAATGGAAACTCGTGTGAACCATGCACCCAATTTTTTATATTAGTAAACGTATAGGCAAAATTCATTGTAGAGCAATGTATACATGCAGTGCTAAGCAAAGTTTTTGAAATGATTTAATTGTAATTTAGTTCATCATATTTAATCGATTGTTATTTGTATACAGCATGTATTGAGAGCTCGTGTAGTAATTGCTTTAAAATGAGCATAATGAATCAATAATTATCCTTTGTAAAATCAGAAGTAAATTTGCCTCACCTAATTTTATGTAATATCCCTGTTTGCCATTTTGTTTAATGAATTGCTTGCTAGATGCAATTTTGCATCTTATGTATTTAATGCATTTAAATCTACGTTTACCCACGGGTAAAAAGGAAATTAAAATTGTAACAATTCCTTATGTATTGTTGTGTACATGAAAGTTGCATGTACTTTTAGTTTAATCCTGCAGGTATAAACCTAGTCTGTCTTAATCTAGGGCAAGCATGTGTCAAAAACCATAAAGAAGTAAAATCGTGATATATTAATTCAACAATGCCGTAGGAATACTTAAAATGTACTTTTACAAGTAACAGATATAAACATTTTCAGCTAAAATGCATTTATATATACCACTTTTCATTTCCTAATTCTTCAATTAGGCCACAAGTATACCACGTACAACACTAATCAACTGAAATACAATAAAAAAAAAAAAGGAAATTGCGATATCATGGTTTACTGATTTTTTTACTTGCACGGTTATAATGCAGTTTAAATATATTCAAAAAATTTTCTTGTTTTTTTTCATAGTAAATACTTAAATGCATTATGCCATATTTCAGCCTCATGGATTTATTCAGCCAATGTGCCTATGGTAATGAAAGATTTTAGGGATATTGTATATATTAATAATGGAATTCCAGAATTCCTAAATAATCTACTCTCCTGATAGATACTTATTTGAATTGATTTGTATAGGAAAAGGGACAAGAAAAATGAGGAAAGGCATGGAATTTGCAATTTCATTTTAGCCTACCAATCAATAAATAAAATGCCCTGAATACGTGGATTTGGTTGAAAATGCAAAGCCAAAGTAGGCGCCATTTTACTGAAAGTATGTTGCACCCTCTACTTAATAAAAGGTAACAACTCTCATTGGAACACATACACATTCACGTCCAAGAGGGCGCTACCAACTTTCAGTGTCCATTAATGTCTATGAAAAAATGGCCTATAGCTTGTCATTTAAAAGTCTTGATTTCTTCAATGGATACTGCAATACTATTGTTGTCACTGCATGCCATTCATATTTAGTAAGTGTGTACAACTTAAATTTATAACACACTACAATGTGGGACTTTCCCTTTAAGTTTTGTGTGCTTATCCTGCAATACCATTTGTTAGTAAAAAGTAAATCAATTTCAAGATCCTTGTTCAATATTTTAATATCAATGTAGGTAGTTAATGCCACAAGCAAATCAGATGTTTTCGAAATCAGAATTAATATATGAATGTTCAATGAAACACTCCTTAGATAATATATGAACATCATTTACATTTCTAACAAATGGTCTTGTAAGATAAAACATGTTCAGCTCAAAATAATTGAAGTGAAGACCATAAAGTAACAGCATTGCATACATTACAAATATGAATTGTATCACTTTATTTTTTGAACTAAATTTAATTTTAGGCAACCTGCTGTGAATTTTTGAATGCCCTCATCTATAATCTTAACACCCTGAAATGCATGAGGAAGATCAGAGTATAGAAAGATGCATATCACACATGTCATCTATAAATATATTTATGGACTTGAATACATTAATATTTTATTTAAGTAATTCAAGGAAGTCTTCATATATTAAATGTTTGTAGGCGATAAAGGGGTTTGTAATAAGATAATCAATCACAGACGTGTGGTATAATTTAGGTTTACTAATAACACACCCACCATATACATTTGTTTGTTTGGTATTTTGTGCTATGTATATTTTCCCATATTTCAACTCTGTCAAACAAATATAATGGACACTGACCTAGTAAATGTTTTAATTAAATATACTTATTGAGAAGTATAAAATAATTATAAATGCAGATTAAAATGTTAGGGTTCTGTATGCATTTGTTGTGTATCTCCCTAAACATTGTAATGAAGTACATTTAATTTGGACTAGTAATTTTAGTTTTTAAAATTAGGGACTTTGCGCAGCACAACAAAAGTTGATAAAAATTACAAAAGTATAATATACAACGAAAGTTACAAACTAA
>JAQIXP010004343.1:0-11677 GCA_034700285.1 Proteroiulus fuscus
CATCCCAGTGCCCATGATGGTACTCCAATTATTTTGGGGGGGGCACTGGAGAGTATTTGGGGGGGGGCACGGCCCCCCCAGGCCCCCCCTTTCTACGGGCCTGATCATCAATAAGGTAACAATGAGAGGAATTTAAAGCCTTATCTATAAGCTTCATTGTAAATGATGCCATTATGGACTATAAGAAACTCCATACTGATGTAGTGTTTCATAAAAACTTCTGTATACTTTATAATTCTACTTTAAGCTTCAGACTTTTAGTGTGCAAGCTACTTTTCTTAGTTTAAGAATGTATTAAATATTGTTAGTTAAGTTAAAGAATAGTCAAAACTTGGCAATTTCGTACGTGTTTGTATTAGCATTTTTGTAAATAAGAATTGAATAGTTTTTGAATACATTTTTACTATATTGTAAGTTTTCGAGTCTTTCTAGTTCTTTGTTATAATAGCCAAGTTTTCTCTTTAAGATTTTGGTGTTTTAATAAATTTGTTTGGGGTTACTTTTATGGATTTCACTGTCATGGACATTTATAGGTGATACTTTTATTAAGTTAGTTCTTTATGCAGTCTTAATTTTATAAATGATCTTACTTTGATAAATTAATCAAATGATTGATCTTTGTCAGCTTGTTACTAGAGTTTGATCTGAGTCCTTAGGCATCAAAATGGCTTGTCAGTAAAGCAGCATGTGAATTATTTACACTGGTTTTAACATTTGTCTCAAACCTGACAATTCATCTAATTAGGATAAATTTATTTACATGATGCCCAGCACTAGATGCAGGTTATCTGGATTTTTGCTTGAAACGTCTTGCAAAATAGCTTTGTGTGAGCACACATGCCATGGCTTCTAATAGGATTTTCAAACACAGAAAATATGTTGGTCTGCTGTTTACTACTTTGGAAGAGCCAGTGAAATTGAAGAAACTCAAATCAATGTTGACCCCAATGGTGCTTCTTTTGAAAATGCTGGGCTTGTACCATTGTCCTTATCCTAAGAATTGGAAAAATTCCAGAAAACTGGATTCAATTTTGCAAAAAATTTACTCCTTGATCTGGAGCATTACTGCCTGTTGCTTTTACGCATGGCGAATACGTTATCTTCTTGTCGATGCCTATGATTATGGAAATATTGGGTCTCTACATCGGCTTATAAGAATGTATGGCCGAAGCATGTGGACCATTGAGATGGGCATCATCAACATCACCATGTATTTAGCTTGTGCCAGACATGATGGAATTGAGAGGATTTATCAGCTGTGGAATGAACTGCAGTTTTTCAGCTTTGAAGTCCTGGAAATTGAGAGATTTGTAAGATTTCTCGTTTGGTTGATGTGCTTCTCCAGTGTCATCATGTCAGCTTTTCCAATTACTAGTAAGTTTGAAGAAGAAGCAAGTCTTTTTTAAAATAAAGTCAAAGAAAAGTTAACTCGAGAATTGAAATTAGAATTTGAATCAGACTTACCGTTAAGTGATTTAACTCATGATTTCTACAAAGCCTTGAAATGCTCTTCGCAAAGCAGCACCGTATTTAAGAGTATTTAAGACATGATCACAAATCTATCAATGTCCTGAGGACTTCTGTAAATGAATTTTATCAGATTATTTTTTTACAAAGATTTTTCTACAAAAATTTCAAAATGAAAATACTATCTTGTTAGCAGCGCTGAAGCATTTTTTGTAATCAGATGATTTTCTGCAAAGATTTTTCTACGAAATGTTAAAAAAAAATAATTCTGTTTTGATATCAGTGCTGCATGCAGCAACACTCATAACAGGCTCTTGGGATTTCTGGATATTGAAAATATCAGAAATATTTTTTCTGAAATATCATTAAACCTTGGAAGAAATTAAAGCTGTATTATATATTTTACATTGCCTTAAAAATTCTATAGAAATTGTGCCATGTAAATAGGTATTACAGCTGTATATTACATGAATAGGTTACCAATTTTGCAGAAAATGCATTTCAGAATTTTAAAAAAATAATTTATTTTGGAAAATTGCATTGAAGTAGGCCTAACAGAAATGCATCTTGCTTCGAAGTTTCTATTGAAACAAGATCTTTTCAAATGGATTTATCATCGAGTCCTTGACTGTACCCTTTTCTGTGAACAATATAAAGGCAAATTTTTTCCCAGCATTTTGAAAATCTTCAAAAAAAAAAACTATCTTGTGGTAATCCAACAGGAACCCCCACCCTATAAATTATAGATTTCTGTCAAATTTTAGTGATAATTAATTGCACTTTCTTGTTTGTTATGCTTGTAAATATTCATGCTGTCATATGCCAAAAGACAATTACGCTACTTGGTGTTTAGATTCTATCAGTCTAAAATTAACAGATGCGCAAACACATTTGCAAATGAAAAACATGACACCTGTTGTTGCAGGTTTTCTGTTTCTGTAAGAAATATAACAAATAGCTGCAACACATTTAGGAGTTTAAGGTTCGAATTTCTGTGTTTCGGATTATGGCTATTCCAGCAGTTTCTGCAATTAAAGAATTTTGCACAGAACCCGAATGCTCAGTTCGGTTGAAAAGTTTACCTGATCTTTGGTCCTCAACCATTCTACTTCTGAAATTATGTGGCCTTTACCACTGTCCCTCGAGTACCCCTGCAGCAAGTGGTAGGCCTACCACATGGTATCATTGTTCATTGCCTGTAAACTGGAAGATATATTCCATTTGTTGGATATGCACTTCGTGGGTGTTTTTCATCTACCGGATACCGTATTACCTGTTGTTTTCCTACTACAACCCGGGGGTTAATGAGGAGTACAGCAAAATTCGAGCCTTCTGTCGTGTTTTCTGGTCCTCTGGAATGGGTGTCATTGGCATTGTCATGTTCTTAGCATCTACCAGGCCAGATGGTTTCACCTTGATATATCACCTATGGAGTCAGCTTGAGTTTGCCAAAAGAGAGGCTAAGAATATTGAGAAGGCAGTGAGACATTGGGTGTGGGTTCTTGGGGTTTGCTGCATTTTCTTGACCATTTTTTTCATAACTGGTGAGCCTTTAAAAAGATTGTTACTAAGATCCACATTGAAATGCATTTTTTGTATATTTATGCCAAAATTCATTTTTAAATATATTTTGAAATATGCTAGTAATGAAACATTAAACCTAATAATATAATATCGCAGTAATACTTTCGATAAATAAGAAATTGTATTTTAAAATATACTTCAATTATATTTGTATATAATATAAGAATAAATAATATATATAATAATATAATATTACAATAAAAAATATATATATTCTTGTAATTTTAAAAATAATTACATTTAAAAATATAATATTAACTATATTTAAGATATATGAGCATCAATAATTTGATAACAGATAACACATAAACATTTACAAGAACATAAATAAATAAATATATAATATATTTAATATTAAATAATAATTAATAAATCTGTATATATTACTTAACATTAATATGGATTTTTCAAAATATACAGTAAATGTGTTTTTTCACTATGGAATATCATGAGCATGTTGAACTGTTTTTGCAAAATTGTTATAATATATATTTTAAAATACATTCAAAAAATTATACATACTTCAACATGTGTACAGTAAATCTAGTCTTTTTTCAAAATGTAAAGAGTTGTACTTAAATTATCGTAGCCTTCTTTGAACCCTTATTGAATTGAAGTCAGGATATATAT
The DNA here is from genome assembly GCA_034700285.1 of Proteroiulus fuscus. Lineage (NCBI taxonomy): Eukaryota > Metazoa > Arthropoda > Diplopoda > Julida > Blaniulidae > Proteroiulus > Proteroiulus fuscus. Next base: position 3,682 of record JAQIXP010004343.1, read on the forward strand.
TTTAAAACCTTTAATATATTTAAAAATATATTCCTTAAAATTGTATATATTTGCAAATGCTTACAGTAAATAGTTTTTTTTAATGAAAAATAATGGGCTTGAATTATCCTAACCTTCTAGAACCTTTTTTTGTATTTTTTTTAATAAGTAACTTTTATTTTAATTTTCAGCCGATGTTTTCGAAACCATGATTTTCGAGGATGCATCTTTTTTCCCCACAATGCTGCCATTTATTTTTGGGTTCCTCGCCGAAGTCCCCACATTCTTCTTCGTACTGCTGCTTATCCTGACCATAACCAAGCTATTCGCCGTACTCAACGACCGGGTCACCGACCAGTACTGGAAGATCGGCACCATGCACAACCTTGACAACTTTGTGCACAATTTCTACCTGATCGTGGCCATGGTTTCTGTTGTCGATGACCTGTTCAGCTTCTATTTGGGCTCCTACATCCTGTATTGCATCATTTGGGTCATCTTTCAAACCTACCTGAGCTTCACCTTCGGCGTGATTTCGTCCTCGTTAGTCTTCACTTGGATTTGGTATGCTCTCGGCATCATTTTTGGCTTGACTTTACTGTGGTCCTGTGCCAACATTCCTTTGAAGGTAAATTGGTCTGACATTTGCTGTTTTTCCAAAATTTTAAAAATAAATTCTTTGGTATTTTGAATATTACAGGCACAGCAGCTTCATATGATAGTTCATGCCTTGCCACTCGATAACTTTTCTGTAAGCCAGCAAAATAAGGTAGGAAGTCAGATTATAATTTTAGTAGGCGCTTATAAATCTTAGTTTGGGCTTAATCAGATGTACTTTTTTCTGTTTAGATTTTATCCCTTCAACATTTTATTAGCAACACAACTGTGAGTCTGACTCTGTTTAAATTTCATCCGATTACACGAGGCCTCATCACATCTGTAAGTTTCAGTATTTTAACATTAATTTTGGGGAAAAAAGACTGCAGTCTTAAACTGCAGAAAAACTAGTTTTTTTTGTCTGAAGGCTTATGAAACAAAAACCTACATAATTTATGCAGTTTTTCTGTTAAAAATGTGCAAGTTTTTTTGTCTACAGTTTTTTGGCATTCTTATACAGTATTTTTTTTTATTTTTCTGCATTCTTTCTGCAGTTTTTCTGTTCACTAGAATGTATAAATAATTCAGAAGCACTTTGGAAAAATAACAAAAAAACTAGAAAAACTGCAGAAAAACTGTAGAAAAAAAAATTGTGTTTTTTACAGAAAAACTGAACAAATTATGTAGGTTTTTGTTTCATAAGTCTTTAGAAAAACTAAAGTTTTTTTTCATTTTAAGGCTGCAGAAAATTCGAAAAAATTGTAATTTTTTTTTATTGGGACAAATTTTTCGGTTAAAATGATTAGGGGTGGTAACATCTAGCAAAGGAAATTGGGATTTTTAAAAATTTTTCATGATTGTAAAATCAATCTATCTAAAACCAAATTTCTCAAAAAAACATAAAAAAATGGCATAGTAAAGAGAAACTTAACAACTATGAGTGATGGTCATTTCTGGCCCCGTTAGATAAATGCACAGCTTTTAAAAAAAAAATATGTTTAATATAAAAGGAGGAAACAAAATACCATTAAAATCCAAATTTTTATTTACTTTTATTTTTTTAATTTTTGAAATAAAAACTTAGAACAAGTATGATCGTTACGAACTAGGGTGAAGCAAAAGTTGGATTTTTCTCTCTACAGTCTCACTGCTGATGGTTTTGTTTTGGATATCCAGACTTAAATGAAATTAATTTTTTTTTAATTTTTTTTTACAGATAATCGGATTCTGCCTAACGTATTTGTTTATTTTAATACAATTTCAATCTCGTTAATGAATGTGGCGACAAATTGTATCGGTCATAATTTGGCTTCAATCAAAATTTCGGCTCTTCTCGTCTTTTCTCTGTAATTATAGTCAATTTTATCTTGTATTTTCAGTACTTTCTTTGGCAAGAAAGTTCAAATTAAATTCACGAAAATGTTATCTTATTGCCTGTTTTAAGAAGTTCGTGTTTTGATTATTGGCATATTGAAGTAATTACGTAGATCTATCAAAAATAATTTAAGCTATTTGTGTACACATGCTTGTGTAGTTTATAATAAATTCTATTTATTGTTGTAAATAATTCACTGTTAAAACGTTTCATTAATGAAATCGGAAATAATTTCAATTTTAAAAGCTGCGCCAAAAATAGGGATATATGATGTCAGATACAATTACCTGATCTAATAGGGATTAAATAGTTTATTAAGTGCAAGGAGTTTGTGACCGCGTTATCTGGATACACTGTAGTTGTTGTTTATGTCGGCCATTACGTGTTTGTGAGTCGATCGCGAAAACGATGCCGATTGCTTGTAAATTATGTGATAAAAAGGCGCTGCTGAAACGACCCAAGACTGTAAGTATGATTATTAATCACTTAAGGTTTAATTCTGTCCAAAATTTTCATTCACAAGATCTTGAAATGATCTTTTTCGTGAGGTTTTCAAAAGGCTATTACGCCAGGCAAGACGTCCTGGCAGCGGCATTTTGGTATGTGACTTTTCACGTGGTTTATAAATGAAAATGGGAAATATTTACAGTGTGTATGATAGTACGTATATGACAAACAATATCGCTATGGAGTCGGTATATTTTACTTATTTACCATATTTTAGGTTAGTGCTAATTAAAGTCTTGCTATCAAGCTCATCTTACAGTAGTATATTTTGATCAGTGTAATTCCTGAACTGCATTGCTAAGTTTGATGTTCTGTTAAGATATTATTCTGACGATGTGATATCAGTATTTCATAAAATTTAGGCAAATCCTAGGAAATAGTTGGGTCTCAGGCCATGGTTGCCACTTTCTGGAAAGTCAGGTAAATAGTTTTGGATAAAGGCAGGCAATAAAAGTTCTGTAACACTATTACTTTCATTCAAGTTAATATGACAGGAAATTATTTGTATTTTTAAAACTGAAAATTTCATGAAGGTAATCTGGATTAGTTATTTTATTGCTTAAATAGAAAGTTAAAATAAAAATAATTCAGGGGAAAAAATTTGTAGCAGAAAAAAAAGTGTATAAAAGTTAAGGCAGAAGTTTGTAAATTGTCAGCCAACTTACAATAATTGTTAGTAGCATCACTGTTTATAAAAATTATTTAGGAAATTTGGGTTTAGGCGAGTTTTACGTCCATTAATTTGTGAATTTACTGCTATACCGTACCGAGCACAACTTCCATAACGTATTCAGGATTCCTGTCAACTCTAGATGTTTTATGCAAGGATTCATACTGGAGTGGAAAGTCAGGAAAGTTGAATTTCACTAAGAAAAATCAGGGATGAGGAATTTAGTCAGGAAAAGTCAGGGAAATAAAGAATTTCCAAAAAATCAGGTAAACTCCAGGAATTTCCAAGAAAATCAGGGAAACTTCATGAATTTCCAAGAAAATCAGGGAAAGTGTTATAATTTTTGTCAGAGAAAGTCAGGGTAGCCCACTTTCAAAAATCAACATGAACTGGATTGAACCCTGTATAGGTATCTATTTATTGATGTACATTGACAAGTTTCTGCAGTAGGCTTCTGCATAGGAGCTCGTAGTACCGGTATTAATAAATTTCACATATATATGTCAAATTTATGCTTGTTTTGAATTTAATTTCATATTAGTAGGCTAGCTACCAACTGGAAATCTTCTTACCGTTCTGGAGATGTGTGCCCAATGGAAAAAAGACGTAGTTTTTTTCAAATTTTTTGCAGAAAAACTTATTTTTTCTGAATGTTTATGAAACAAAAACCTACATAATTTGTGTAGTTTTTCTGTAAAAAAAACGAGCAAGTTTGTTTTTCTACAGTTTTTTTGCATTTTTGTAATGTATTTCTGTTATTTTTCTGCAGTTTTTCAGTTTTGCTAGAATGTAGAAAATATGCAGAAACACTGTGGAAAGTTTACAAAAAATACTATATAAAAATTAAAAAAAAAAACTGGACAAAAACTTGCACTTGTTTTACAGAAAAAATGCACAAATAATATAGGTTTTTGTTTTATAAACATGCAGAAAAACTACTGTTTTTCTGCAGTTTAAGACTGCAAAAACTTCGGAAAAACTGCAGTCTTTTTTTTCATTGGGTAAGGATCTATAAATCCACGAAGTCTCAACCTTAAGCATTTTTGTAATTAATTACCAACTCAGAGCTGTTGAGATATAGCTGTTTGTTAAGAAAACCTGCTCATTGGAAAGCGCTATTTTTAAAAGTTTTTTTTCATTATCAGATTCTAATAACAGTCCTTTTTCGTTTATTTATAGGGCGAGGCATTGTGCAAGGAGTGCTTTTATACGGCATTTGAAGATGAAGTCCACGAAACCGTCATGCGTAACCAGCTGTTCAAGAGGGGCGAGTTGGTTGCCGTGGCGGCGTCTGGAGGAAAAGGTGAGAGATCATAGTGCTGGCCATGTGGCAATTCTGAAAAATGTTGAAATATGCTAATCTCAAAAATGCAGTGTGAAAAATGAGAAAAAAACAGCCAGGCTGTGTGATTAATTTGATTATTTATCTTCTGCAGAAATATAAGCAGCTTGAAAATATCAGAAGCATGATCTGCTTCGACATAACTAGTAACGAAACTTGAGTTTATAACCAAAAACATGAAAGTCAAATTTTGTACAGAGATTCGTTACCGTAATTCAGGAAAATATATTTGAAGAAACTTTTTTTTTTGCTTTGAGATGGAACTATATTATGACATGGCTCCCACTTTCTGCAAAATCCTGAAAAGTCCTGGAAATAAAAAAAAAATTGAAGGAATTTCCTGTAAACTTGTGGCATGTCATGGAAAATCCTGGAAATAAACCCATTTTTGAGTGTTTTTTACCAAAAAAATCTCCTGCGGTGCAATTTGAGTCAATTTTTACATTTATGAACAAAATCCTTCAAATTTTTGCCTGTGTCCAAGTAATAGCTGTAAATTTACAATCACTTATTTTTGGAAGTTTGCTAAAGTTTCTTCTACATGAATACAAAATTTTTGGTAAATTGTCTTGGAAATGATAGGAGATAATCGAGTGGAAACCCTGTATAATTACAAGAAGCTAGTACAAATTAACTTCAATAAAAATGGACAGCAAAATTTATATTTTTTTTGGTTAATGATAAGAAATTAGCGTATTTAGCCTAAAAATGAAAATAATTGGACCCTTATTTGTGATAAATTGGATAAAAGTGTGAAGATGGGATATGAGAAATGCGAAAACAAATCTGTGATCAATGAAAACCGTCACATCCTGATAATTGTGCATTTTACAGATTTTATCAATGCTTATCCTTAAAACTTTAAGAAATTTTGCTAGAAATTTGCAATTTTCTTTACTTATAACAAAATAGGCTGTTAAATGATAAGTTTGAACTTATTCCGGTTTTATTCCAGATTCCACCGTTTTGGCCTACATCATGAAATTGCTCAACGATCGCCATGACTACGGGCTCAACCTAGTTCTGCTGTCCATCGACGAAGGCATCACCGGCTACAGAGATGACTCCTTGGAGGTAGGACAAAAATTGCTTACAATCTGTTGTTATATAGCGTTGCATCACAATTGTATGATGTCTCGTACGATTGCTGACTTATGGTTGGATGATGCCTTAAGTTCCCTAAAGTAGCATACGGCTGCTGCCTCCTGGCAGGGTGAAGCCGTTCCCTAAAGCATCGTAAGGCTGCTGCCTCCTGGCAGGGTGAAGCCGTTCCCTAATGTATCGTAAGGCTGCTGCCTCCTGGCAGGGTGAAGTCGTTCCCTAAAGTATCGTAAGGCTGCTGCCTCCTGGCAGGGTAAAGCCGTTCCCTAAAGTATCGTAAGGCTGCTGCCTCCTGGCAGGGTGAAGCCGTTCTTTAAAGTATCGTAAGGCTGCTGCCTCCTGGCAGGGTGAAGCCGTTCCCTAAATTATCGTAAGGCTGCTGCCTTCTGGCAGGGTGAAGCCGTTCCCTAAATTATCGTAAGGCTGCTGCCTTCTGGCAGGGTGAAGCCGTTCCCTATAGTATCGTAAGGCTGCTGCCTCCTGGCAGGGTGAAGCCGTTCCCTAAAGTATCTTAAGGCTGCTGCCTCCTGGCAGGGTGAAGCCGTTCCCTAAAGCATCGTAAGGCTGCTGCCTCCTGGTAGGGTGAAGCCGTTCCCTAAAGTATCGTAAGGCTGCTGCCTCCTGGCAGGGTAAAGCATTTTTCTGAAATTTTCTGTAGTCAAATATTTGGAAAAAAATAGAAAGGGAAATTTCTGAAAAAAAACACAAGAAGACTCCGTGAAAATTCTTGGAATTTGAAATTTCAATTGACTTGATAAGTTGCTTTGAGTATCGCCCTAATGACTGTTTTTCAACTATCTGTAAGCATATATTTTTGAAAAGTAAGGAAAGTTAGTAAAAAAAAAATCTTGAAAAGTCAGGGAATTTGAAAAGATATAAAAGTGACTACTAGATGGCGCCAGTCAATTTTTATAAGTCTGACAAAATGGCGCCATCCATGGATATTAGGAAAGTCATGCTTTAAATTGCTTAAATGTTTATTCATTTTTATGCACTTGACTACCGGTACTTACTATATTTTGTCTTTATTTTGAAACTAACTTTTTACAAGGTGAGACTGTTTTTTTGATATTCGTGTTTATGTAACACTTGTATTTCCAAGTACTTGTGCACTTTTCAAAGGCTTGTTTATCTTTTGATTGATTTGCCCGATATCTTTTCCATTTGCACATTGCTATTCCGTGAACATTTTGACACTATTTCTAATTGCGCAGTTTCTCAAAATTTCTTCTGGAACTATTTTTGGACTTTCCGTCGCAATGGCCGCATACGTTTACACGGATGCATTTAGTAGAAAAATTACTAATTCTGATTCCCAGTCCAGGAAATTTTCGGTCCAACTGAAAAGCCTCATCGACTTATGGGCCCAGTGCCTGCTCGTAGCGAAATTGGTTGGCTTGTATAATTTCGATACTTCGGCTATTGGAAGTCGGGGCTGCTTTCTGCGATGGGGTTTCTGGAAACTGTATTCTGCTTTCGGGATCTTGTTCTGGCTAGGCGTAACCTGTTTTGCCTGTTTTGCTCTGTCCAAATCCAATGCGCTGATGTTTCTGGAAGACGTGCAGCAAATCGTCTGGATTCTGGAATTGGTGGTGGATGTCAACACCGTTTGTTTCGTATTTGTCATGTTCGTGGCGTCGCATTGCAAATCCGGATTTCTGAGATTTTACCGAATGTGGCTGGACCTGCGGCTGTTTGCCTCCGAAAATCCTCCGCTCGAAGATGCCATCAGGCGGTTTGCAATGAAATCTGTCGCCGTTGGCACAGTTATCGTGTTTGCGGAATCCTTTGGTAAGTTGGGCGAAGAGTTCGCATCGGATTGTGTTGTGATTCAGTTATGATTCTTAAGGCATTATTTCTGATTCCCGTGATTCAATTTGGTATGCAACTGAGTCACTTTGCGACTCACATAGAAGGAGCATGACATTATTTCTGATTAAGTTTGGAATACACGCGATTTGCACGAGTCAAGCACATTGAGATTCTCTAAAGATTTTAAAGACTATTGCTGATTCATTTCGGTATGCATACACGTTTCTTTGGGATTCCCCAAATTCTACTAGAATTAATTCTCTTAGAATTGTCAAGACATGATTGATGATTCAATTCTGCATGCACAAGATTTGTAGGAGTAGTGTACATTGGCATCTACCAAGGATTCTTGAGTCATTTCAGATTCTCGTGATTCACGTTGGCATACACTAGCCTACTAAGGATTCTTAAGGGGGCTGTCCACACAATCAACAAAATGCATGCTCCTATGGGAATCTCCGTGTTAATTACCAGTACAAATTAATCGATAATGGCTAAACATAAATTGACGGGGTTTGATTTTGTATGAAGGACAGTTAAATTTACTAAAACTTGATGCATTCTTTTTTTGTTAATCTGCCCCGTGAGCTGTACAATCGGGCAAAATGTGGCG
>JAQIXP010004344.1:0-11676 GCA_034700285.1 Proteroiulus fuscus
TTAGTTGTTTGAATTTAGTTGATTAGTTTGTTAATTGTTATTGGTGTAAGTGCAGTGTGTATGTGGATTAAAGGAAATGTGATATTTAAATTAGAAGTGAGTTTGGAAATCTCCTGTTTGCCAGGGCAAAATCCGGCTACATCTGAGCAGCATTCTACAAGGTCTAGTACATCGTGTAAGCATTTTTACGAAATTATTATTACTTTAAAAAGCAAATTTAAATGCATTAAATTGACAATGAAAAATTGATCACCTCACCTAAAAAAAATTATTACAAAGATAACCATTTAATTTATGCAAAAAGCGATTTGACGATGTTTTGGCTGAATAAATTTCCTAAATGTTGGTGCATTTGACATTTCTCTAACATTTAAATTGTTTTTAGGAATTTCACTGGAAATTCTTGTTTTGCTATTTTAAAACAAAATTACAAATATTAGAGAAATGTCAAATACCAAAATGTAGGCAATTTATTCAGCTAAACCATGGTGAAATTGCTTTTTGCATAAATTAAATGGTTATTTTGTAATAATTTTTTTTCGGTGAGGTGGTCAATTTTTTTTAAAGTAATAATAATTATGAAAAAATTATTATACAATGTACTAGATTGTATAGTTCTCTACCTTTTGGTATTTTTTGCTTTATTTCTACTACCTTTAGTTAAAAATAATAATTTAGAAATTGAATCTTTATGGTATCTCTTTGAATACAATGTACTGAAGTGATCGTTTTCAATTAACTTCGCTAGTTGGCAGTGCTGCATGAGCAACAGGCAGATAGAGCAATTATGCAAAAATTAGGAAAAACCTCTTTTATTATTGAGAGAAAAAATAATCCTTTTATCATTTTGAAAATGTTTGTCTAATTGCCCATTGTGACAGCAGTGGCGGATTCAAGGGGGCCATGGCCCTCCCAAAGGGTAAGAAAATGTTCCCTTCTACCCCCAAATGGGCAGAAAATGCGCCCCTCTATTCGAAAACTATTTTTAGAACCATTGCTTTAAGAGTAAATGAATGCATTCCATGTTCAGGAACATGTGAAAATATTTAGAAAAACATATTTTATTTAAAAAAAAAAAAAAATCAAGTTTTACTGCATCAGTGCTTGATAGCATAGGACAGTGACAGTTTTAAATGGATTCTCGTGATTCACAGCAGACTATAAAAATGCAAAGAAATTTCCTACTGGATATTTGGATACTGACCGTCAAATCAAAAAGTTCGAAGAAAACCTCATCCATTGGTCTTATTACTACAGGTGTTTTGATTCTGCAAATTAGGCCTATGAGACGATAACTAACTAATATCCGTACAGTAAATTGTTATAAAATCATGAAATTATACTGGCTTAATTACGCTAGTATCGAAGGCTTAAAGTGGAAATATTGAGAACATTTTAGCATCAAATTCCAAATTTCTACTGAGGTTGAGCTTTCGATCAGCTTCCGGGGTTAGGGGGGCTTTGCCCCCAGGACCCCCCACTAGGGAAATCTGTTTCCTAAACCTCTGTTGGGGTACCTTTGTCCCCCTAGACCTGTTTCTTCTATCCCCTCGGCAATTCCAACAAATTGAGCACTTAAGTTTCGCATGTTGCTGTGTTTTAGGGGTTGGTGCCCACCCTCAATAAAGTGCTAGTTCCCCCCCCCACCCCCCACCCCCAAAAAAAAGGAATTTCTGGATCCGCCACTGCTCCAGTTAACAAACAAATAGTTATGGATAACTGTTTGTGCATAGAAAAACCTTTAACTATTTGTTAGAATGTATTTTAGCTGTTGGTTAAACCCTAACAGAGGTTAGTGTACTCGGCCATAAATGAAGCAAGACTTCCAATTTAAAATAGATTCAATATGATATAAAATTTTAAATATTTGAAAAAAAAAACATGATAAAAAGTGGAAAAAAGAGTACATTCCTTTTGGAGGTTTGTGCATCTTACGTATAGGATTGCTCATTTTACCGCCCTCCTCCCCCCCTCCCCATGTCATCATTTGTAGGATTTCCCAATTACCCCCCCCCTCTCCCTTAAACTGATGACGTCATATTTGAATGGTCCCTTAGCATCTAGCTTTTCGTTGCTACTCAAAAGTTAACTTGAAAGTAATATCTTTTATTAAACAATAAGAATACTCAAAGGAGGGTTAACTAGCCATGGGCCATATTTACCTAGAAATGAAAAAGTAGGGTAAAAATTTTGATTAATCTCACTGACTTTAAGGGCTCTGCGTCAATTAGTTGCATGTGGATATTACAAGTTGCAAACTTGCCATGACGTACAGTGTTAAATTTTGATAAATAAAGTAAGACAGTGTAATAAAGAACTTCCATTATTAGGCCTACTGCATGAATCCCATTTTAACCCTTTATTAAAGTGGCTGGATAAAGTACCATTGTTTTCATAAAATTACTAAGATTGCGCCCATCATCTTTCTTTAACAAAGATATTACTCCCATAATTTTGTAAAAAATAAATAAATAAATAAATAAAAATAAAAATGGATCTGTCAGTAATAATAATTAACAACGATTTTTCTGTTATTTCATTGCTCATTTAAAATAAATAAAATATATCATTATTAATAAGGTATCAAGAAAAAGATTTAATGTTTTCCATTGCATACAAGCATTTCCATAATTAATTCTAAAGCTATTTTAAACTAGCATATTTTTTTCACGACGGATTTATTTTTTCCTAACCATAGGTTAGAAGCACTTCTTTGCATAAAAAGGAGCTAAGTTTAGATAGGATATATGTGAGAAAAAAAGTATTCAAGGCAAGAAACTTTTAAATGTTGCACCTATTTGGTGTCAAAATAAACACGCAAATCCCATCAGTTATTTTTACAATGTAAATGTTGCACTTGGTTTTAAAGGTTTCCCATTCATTGAACATTTTGAAAATATGCCATACTTAAAAGACTAGCTATAAATATCCCTTTCAATTTATAGAATTTTTTATTTAAATCTAAATTATAAATAGAAAGTGCATTAGAAAAATAGACTATAAATGGACAAGATCAAATTGGTATTTTTACCCGATAGAAAATCCCTTTTTCAGAAAAATGAATAGATAATCCCCATGACATGTATTAGCTTAGCCGAGGGTATATCTAGGTATTATGCAAATTATATATAGTGTGCTTCACACAGACTATAAACCCAAAGAAATGACATTTAAGAAACAGAATAATAATCAAATTGTTCCATAATGCATAAAAATCATGAAATTGCTTAAACAGCTGGATAATTTGGCAAAGGATTGGACAGAATATATTTACTAGAAATGTACGACGTTGGCACCCTGTATAGTTATAAGATGACGTCACAATCGACGACCATATTGGATATCAAAACAGGTCTCTCCATTCTGGCCCTGGTGATGTCTGCAGTTGCATGTTCAACTGTTGACCAGCAATCATTGATTTTATCATGATTTTTTTATAAACTTCTGAGATGATTCGGTGCACAGAAACATTATGGCTTCTTCCTATTTAAAAACTACCCTTTACAAAATGCCCCTCAGTCCTATAATTATTTTATGAAATTTGAAGCTTGCTTTATCTGAAATTTCTGATTAAATTTAGTTTGCAGTACATGTATTTCTTTCAACCACCGTTGTTTTAAAAGCTAAATTTAACCAGGCAATTCAGGTTTCCAAGCCTAATAATATGTCTAATATTTTTTAAATAAAAAAAAAATTGAATTATAACTATAGCTAAAAATCACTTTTTCCTGCCATATGTTAAACTGTATGCCCTTTAAAGATCATTGCATGGTTTTCATACACATTTTATTTAGTTTTAGTGCATGCATTTCAATGATCCATTACATTGTCTTTTAGAATATTAGATCACATGCTAACCTATGAATATTAGAAAGAAAAAAATCTATACCGCCTAAACATACATGTTGAAAGAGCAACGTTTAATTTTTCCATATGCCTCGTTTGACCTTTTCGTCTTATCAAATTATTTGAATGCCTATCAGATTAACTAGAGTATCGCACAGGATATCAAACCCTATATTCGATAAAAACCTGCATATTTAGATTAATAGCATAAGAAAAATATTAAGATTAACTATTGAGTTCTATGTATAATTTTTTGGACTTTTGCAAATTGCTACGCTACGGCAGAGTTGGATCTGCATTTCCAGCAACTTTAATTTACTAATGTTTTTCTGTAGAAAAAATGTCAACAAGTCAAATAGCCCACTCAGTCGCTGTAAATCTTGGAAAATGATAAATAAAATCAGATTCATAAATTGGTTATTGTTTCTCTCATTGAAAATATTGTTTACAAAAGGCTAATATTCTATGAGAAAAGAAATGAATTGCAGGTCATACAACTTGAATCTCATATTATTCAGTATTTACGAGATTACCGGTATCCCTTTTAAACCATTGAAGTGTAAGAAAATAGGACAGAATTCCTGATCTCAAAGTCTAAGATTTTTTTCTTAACAACTGCATTTTTTAATGAAATTGCCATGTTTCGAATAGGCATTCAGTATTATATCTAAACAATTTTTGGAGCTTGGACCAGATCTGGCAGCATTAAGACCAACACATTACAACAGAATTATTGGTACTGCCAGATAACAGGCCCTATGTCCAGAAATGCTTATGAGATAAATGTAAACAGGAATTATAAAAATAATGAAAACACAAGAACAATCCTGCTTGCAATTATTCCATATAGTCAGGGGCGTCGAAAGTATGGGGCAGGGGGGGGGGGGGGGGGGGGGGGGGGGGGGGGGGGGGGGGGGGGGGCGACTTGCCCCCCCCCCCCCCCCCCACTTCCCTGAAATTGTCAAACTCATACTAAATAAAATGGCAAAATAGGCATTTTTGGTTATTTTTAGACTATTTTTGAGTGGTTTTTTTGCAAAAAAAATCGCCTGAGGCGCCATTTTGAGTCAATTTTTGCATTGATGTACAAAAATTTTCTAATTTTCACCTACTGTCAAATATTTTTGAAAATTTTTTATTGTCAGGGCCCCCCATATGGATTTCTGGGTGCGGCCCTGGGGGTAGCTCGCCCCTCCCCCCTACAATAGAACACTTCCGACGGCCCTGCATATAGTCTAAGGATTATAATTTAACTTCCACAAAAATGTTATTTTTTGAGATTAATTTTACATAAAGATGGTAAAATCAAGAACGATTACTCATAGCAGTCAGTTTCTGTTCAAACTTGGTTCAAATGAAAGGTATTACATGTAATTGCAAATTGCATTCTGGATTTTTATAATTTTAATTCTTCATATTTCAGAAAATGAATTTATAAAAAAAAAATGCAGTATAATATTTATAATGGGCCTAACTGAGACCCATGCTAACATCAGTACACTATTTGGCTATATTTGAACTAGTACATTCAGGAATTCGCAACCATTTTCTTCCAAAAAACAAAAAGAAAAGAAAAATTATGCTGGCAACTAACTGGAAATGCAAGCGGCTTTTAAAAATTTACGAAACGTCAATACGTAAGACCGGTTAAACATGGCGCCCAGACGCAAACGATTTCTAATTTAAATTTATCATAAACATAAAATTAAAAATCAAAATTAAGCAGATTAGCTAAGCAGAGCACGAATTAAACTGTAGAGTAAAATACGAGACATTTTAACTTTACATCAAAAACGCAGTATTTTTATGTAAGGGGGAAATACATAATTCTCACGCACTGAAGAAAAACGCAAAATGGTTATAGTTAAAAAAAAATTAATAACAAATGCAATGCAAAAAAAATATGCCTAGAAATGTCGGAAAAGGCAACATTAGCTCCGTCACCTTTGAGCATCCTTAAGAAATATTTTGGCTCCATCTTATGACTAGCAAAATTTTCCGTTTTTAAAAATCTCCTTCAAAAACCATTACTGTCATCCAAATTGCCTCAAAATGCACATTCAAATTTGAAAAAGGGCTAAATTTCCCGATAGCAGAAATAAAAATAAATAGAAAAATGCTAAGGTCAGAAGGTTATTGTAAGATTACGCTGAGATTTGAAAATAATAAAAATAATTGTAATTCTCCGAACTAATGCGCGAGCCGTACAGAAAAGAATGGGAATAAAATGCGGATAATTACAAAAAAAAAAGCTGATAAAAATGACATCTATGTGTTTTAATGCAATAATAAAATGAAATAAAAAAGCGTTGAAAAATGCAGTAGGCCTAACGCAATGCGAAACCCCAAACGATCGAAAAAGAAAACAAAATGACAGCCAGCCAAAAGGATGTTCTGTATGGGGGGGGGATGAAGGAATGGGGGGTATGAGGGGGGGGGGCAGTAAAATGAAAAATCCATTTCTGGTAGATCTTACCTTCACATATATATCCTTGTCCTATGAGTCCCCACAACATATCCGTGCAATGATGACAATAAGTGGGTTTGTGAAAGGTTTTCTTGGTGAAAACATGTCCGTGACCGTAATTCTGTTCCCTGTGCAATTCCGATAATTCAGTCGGGGAGGCGTTAGAAGCCATATTGCGAGGCCTTTTGCTAGTCACTCACTCACACAACGGAGCCAGCGTACATCCACCACCCGAAATGGCTTGAAAAAAAAAGCACACAATTCGGATGGTTAAATAGAAGGATGGCGTCCCAACGCCAGCAGATCAGACAAATTCTTCTCCTCTGTTGAAGAGGACCGGAGATTCATGATTTATCCTTTAGTAGGTCAGAATGACCGCCATCGACACAATTGCCATAGCTGAGCCAGCATCTCTCTCACTCTCTCTCTCGCTCCTTCTCTCTTTCTCTCTTTTTCACTCTTAAATTTGCTCTGGAGAAAGAAAACGGTACGAACTGGGTTGCCACCTGGGGGGAAATCTACACAACAACAGCATCTCTAACAGCGTCACAACATACAGGGTGAATCACAAATATTCTTCAATTAATTACATTAATTACTTTAAAATGGAAAATGTTGTGCTATTAAATTGAAGATCTGAGATCAAAAACCACATGAGTCCAGATTTCCTATTTTGAGAAAAAATGCTTATTTATTTATTGTATTAAAAATAGTTATATCAAAATTCTGAGCTTAACTTTTAAGATAGAAACTTGTGCTTTGGGATGCACATTCACATTTCGTTTCCCTCGAATGGAATCTACTTGTTTTGAGTCCACTTTAAACCTATACCCAAATTTGGGTATTCTAGCATTTTTCATCTTCAATGGTCAAAACGAGAAACTTTTTCCTAACTTACTCCAATTTTATATTGATTCAGTGGATAGTACAACACTTTAGCTACGATTTTATGCGAATATCTCCATTTCGGCAAAAATGGACTCGTGCGGTTTTTGATCTCAGCTCTTCAATTGTGCTCCTACGTCAGTTTAATAACTTATTTTTAAACTGAGAAATCAAAATGGATCTTTGTTTAATCCTAAATTTTAAAAAGCTAATCAATTTTGGAACAAGCAACTAAAACTTGAACCTGTTTAATTTATTTTATCCTCAGCCTGGTCAATATTTTCCACACAACTTTTACTTTTTTTCAAAACAAACCACAGCCTGTACTGCATAAACAGAATGCACTTTTCAGAACTTTTGCATCATCATACAATCTTTTCATTTCTGTATGTGTCATCTTTAGAATGGCATATTTGCCATGGCAATTCGTTGCCAGATTTTGATTAAATGTAATTTATTTTCTAGGGTATTCTTACTTGCAATAAGGAAGTCCTTGGATAAGGTCATGTTTCCATTAAAGTCTGATAATAGAGTATTCACCATTCTTAGGGTGACAATCAGCATGCATTTTAATTCTACCCTATATAAAACAGTCCAATATTTAAATTTGAGTAGATTATTAAGCACTGAGTAGCTTTAAATTTAATGGTTCTACAGCAAATCCATTATCCAAATGCAAACTTAATGGGGATTCTAGCATACTGTATCATAACTAACAATAATACAACCTAATTTATCTATCATAAAGAAAAAGTTTTCCTAACTTCATTCTTATTACATGTAATTCAATTTTTTTTCTAAATTTTTATTAAAATCTAGACAGTTTTCATCAAAGTCAAGCTAAAATCAGGCTTTCTAAGAAAAGTATAAAAAAGGTCCACAAAGCAGTTAAAAAGTAATTATATACATTTCCAGTTTCTTATTCATTAAAGATTCAAGATTATTATACCACCTAATAAGATATTTGCATTAATACTTTAATACAAATATTTGTAGATTCAGTACAGGCTCTTAGGAGTACAATTTTACTCACTGACTACTAAAAATTTGTGTAAATAATAAGATTAGAAAAATATATTGTAATTGAATTTAAAATTGAAGAAAGAGTTTGGGGATTACTGCTGTTACCATACAAAAAACTGGAATATTATTAATAAAATAATAACCAAGGAAAGAAAAGATTGTTAATTAAAAATTCATCCAGGTGCAAGTTAATAAAGAAATATGCTAATACGAGGTCTTAAATTTGTAATTATCACAATCAATTCCAAATTTACATAGACACACCATTAATCTGAAATAAGTTGTTCCAGAAATACGTCTAATTAATCCTGCATCTATTTATTAATACAATAACCTTATTATTGTGAAATCTGTTTCATTTTTTATTTCTTTGTGTGCATTTGGTGCACAAGTGTTCATTCACATATTTTTATCATGATGTTTGTATGTCTGATTGTCTCCATCTGTGGGAAACTTTTACATTTGAAAATTAGAATTTAAAGGAAAAAATATGGTGTAACAAATACATCATGCATAACGTTTCACTTGGGTCCTTTGAATTAACATGCTATGATCTACTAGCTGATACAAATTACTTTTATTATTCCTTCCCATTTTGATATATTTTAATATTTAATTACTTAATGGATATTAAGCTCCTATTCTTACTTTAAAAATATTAAATAAAGCATGCATTTGGCTAAGAGAAAGTCATATAGGGACTATAGTAATTTTAAGTTTTAATTGTGGCGGCCATTTTTGTATATTTATAGTATTTATTTAAGCTGATGTGCAATGACTGAGGATAATTTCCCCTGATTATGAGAATTACCCTCCCCACACCATATGATTATCGATGCTAACTATACGATACCCTTTGACTTGCATTAAAATTTTCAAAAAATAGCCTCATTATCCCACCTATTAAATTTAATTAAGTTAAAATGACAAATTCATTCAAGCAGAATATACAGTGCTTCATATCTTAACCCAAGTCTGCCATCTTGGATACTTTCCAACATCAATTTTCATCCAAATTAATCCAACTTAAGTGGCAATTAAAATTAAACTATTATTCAAAACCAAGGTCAAATACCAAAAATTAAGTTGAACAAAGGTTGAAGGGGTCAAATTTATAAGAAGCCACATAATGAAATGATGTACAGTAAAACTTTGTGATGAATTCATTTGGAGCTACCGAAGGATCATTATAAAACAACAATTAGTGATATTTTCATGCAGTTAAAAAGTATTAGTAAGTGATGTCGTTAACCAACATGCATAGGCTACCAATTATTAATATATAACCCTAGATTATAATAAAGCTTTGTCTTAAGATAGCTCAAAAAATTGTAGGCCATTGTATAAATACACTTAAGTGTAGATCACATTTGGCAATCATAATTACTCTATTACACAAGTCTGTATTTACCATTAACCTAATTCAAGGTTGCGCACCAAATTTAACCAAATGAGCAAAATTCAGATTTTATATCCATTTTTTACTTTGTTGTAATACACCCATCAAGGGATGTGTTAGAAGCCTGCAGCATTCTGAGCCAAAATAAGACATTTATCATTATTTTTGCCACCAAAAAAACCCCAATAAGTATACCCTTGCAAGGAAAATTATTACTTTGTAAAGAGTGAGAGATGGTTGTTTAGGAAACAATACAGGAAACTCCGGTCATAAGTCAACAACTTACTTAGGAAATAAATGAGAATATGACTCACCTCTTGCTTCAACAATATCTTTAATAAGCTTAATACAGGTATCAAATAGTTCAAAATCGTCTTCCTCTTTTTTTAGCAGCTTTTTTTGACTTTGTCGCTTGAAGCTTTCTTTCTTGGTATCGTTTTTTAGCTTGCAAACGTCTACCTTTCATAATTTCTTCATTTGTTTTCAGTTCACGCCTATTCGGGCCTTGCCCCGTTTGCTTAGGAGTTTGGTTATTGCGCCATCCTGAAACGAAAAAACAAACAAAAATAAAGGACTATCCTCTATATGTATATCATGTCCTCACAGTCTATCCCAAATACAGTCTCCCTCTTTATCCAGATTTTAAAACCAAGTGGGTGTTACCAAATGCAAAAGTTTGCAAAGTGCAAACAAAATGATAAAACTATTTGTAAGCAAACATAAAAAATTCAGTCGTTGCCCACAACAGTATACGTTTTTCCACATTCATTATTTTTTTGCAATTTTATTTGGAAATAGCCATGACAATGAACAGAAATGGATTTAAGGAAAGCTAGCAAATGGCCCTTGACTTAAGGGCTAACTTTTAATTTTATTCCGCATTACCTTACGTTAAATAGAAATATGTTCCCAAGGATTTAATCCGGACTTTAATCCCATCCACAGCTGCACCTGACTACATGTATATTCATACGGTACTGAATTAAAAGGCTTAAAACCGACTCACCACTGCCACAGTTATTGTTATTGTTAAGTTCCACAATTAAATTTTTGTCTGATCAGAACAAAATACTTTTTGCGGCTTATCTAGGGGTCTGTCCATTCATTTTGGAACCAAATGCACCCCCCTCCCCACAAATTGAAAAATGTTTGCTAATATCCCCAATTTATTAAACCTCGCATCTCTCCACCTCTGACTTAATTCTTTAACACCTTTAAGTATTTCCTTCATCAACTGCATTGGAAATCCTTCATATCCTGGTAACCAGGTTACCGGGACGGCAAGGGTGTCAGCGGGACAGTTGGAAAAAAAGTTAATTCCATCGTGGGAGGGACGGAAAATTTTCTTAAGACTTGATTACCAGAACGGCATGAAGGATTTTCCCCACACAAACATTATACTGTTAATAAATTCATATTTAATTTGGACATTTTGATTTTAACAAAAAAATTATCATTATTACCAGAAGTGCATGAACCATAATTATATATATATATGGTCATGCAGCTTGTTGGCATGAACAAATAACTTATTCACCAATTGTAGGTAAAATTATTACATAATACTTCAACTTACTGCGAGGAATATTCCGATTCTGTCTAGCGGGCGTATCTTCGTCACTGCCGGCATCGCTGTCTACCACTTGCTCCACCTTCGATTTTTTCTGCCACTGTTTATAACTTTGAACTAATGTTAAGCACAAATGCAATGAATTTTCCCCTAACGTATCACTAATTAATTTAAGTTAAAAAAATATATATATATATATATAAAGGATACACGTCAGTTTTGTACGAGGCAGGGATCCAAACCCCGCTTTCGGTTTTTATTCTCTTAGTGACCTTCTGATTACCCCCCTCATGAACAAACTTTTTCTTTTTACGATCCCTGCATAAAGGTAAAACAATGGGCAAATTTAGGCAAAACTTCTGTTTAAGAATAGCCTTTTGTTGACTTAAGAATCAGAAACACCATCCATTCATTATACTTCAATTCAACTTAGTACCCTATGATCAGCATATAATGATGCCAATTTGCCATGTATCACTTACCATC
>JAQIXP010004345.1:0-11675 GCA_034700285.1 Proteroiulus fuscus
CCTTCATTCCAATAGAAGGCGCCACTATGCTTTAATAAACATGGCGTCCATTAAGGCTTCGCATTGCCAACCAAATCTAGGTATTCGGATCATTTTATTTATTGATAGATATTGACAAATGCAAGCGCAATTTCCATTTTAATTATAATTTTTCACATTATTTTTATTAAAACCAACTTGTTTCAAAGAGAGACTGTCCCTTTAAAAGTATATGTCAAGCGCGTATTCACATCATCTGATTGCGACGTCACAATAATCCCGAACAATCAAGAGGCAGGTCCATTAAGTACGCATGCACTCATGGTTCATATGAATTTTCAACACACAGCTATAGTCATGATTTTGATCCACTGTGTATAGCCATAGGGGTTCATGCATGCCCTATAAATAAACCTCGCACTTTAAGCGAAGACATATAAACCTTTAAAAAAGCCTAATTATTTGAGCAATGTGTCCTTTGTTTTTCCATAATCCAACAGAGGGCCACCCCAGTTGAAAATTTTAAAAGTAGTATAATTTTATATTGCCCGATAATTAACAACTAACGTGCATGAGAATTTTTCAACTTTTCCTCTTATTTGATATCGCTGGTAACTATATATTCCTACACCTTATAGTTAATTACTTTAGCACCTGTTAATTCTTCACAAACTATAATATCATTGCAATAGCTGCCCTTAAATATATAATGTCGTCTGAAGATATTGATGGATGCAAATAAGCGAGTAATGTGGTTACTTTATAACCCCATTAATGAAATTATAGGGTATATTTCAAATTTTTTTTAAAATAAAAAGGCATATGGTTTTGCATATATAATCCAGAAAGCAAAATAAAAAAACAATATTTTTTGTTTTTCATATTTGATTAGGCTACTAACATTGACACTGTATAGGCCTAAATGGCAAACAGCATAAATTAATTAATAATGAAATATAATTTAATAACATTTTCAGAATTGCATGATATATGCACTTATTATATATATCTCTTAATATAAACCTAGGCTATATCAAGTAGACACAATTTATATAGCTTTATAAAAATCGGTTTTCATTAATATAAATTGTAGTATACATAAATGATCATGGTCACCGTTAACCTTTGGCTCAATAGTATGCCAACCACTATCAGTACGAGGTGATACGTGTAGAAATTTAATATACCGCTATGCTAAAAGTAACATAAATGGAACCTATATCTAGCCATGGTTGCCTTACAACGAACCAAGGATCATTATTTCCATATATATGCAGTTACCGTGACAAGAATTACAAATGGTAAAATGGTGTCAGTTTAGTTAAAAAAGGAGATGTTAACGTTATTTATTAAGGCAATTTTTAAAATATTAAATCCCTAAACACCTGGATTTGCTGACAAAGGGGTTTCCCCCATTATAATCATCAGTGTTTACCCCACGTTGGTTAGTGCTGTAGCCTAGGGGTGAAAAACATGAATGTGCCAAGTAGGGGTTTGTGCCCCATCCCACGCAAACAGCCCTCTAGTGGCTATCTTAATGATCAACTCAAACGCTGCCGCTTCCTTAAATGCATGGCATCTAGCTGTGGCACATTTAAAAAGGTAAAAACTGAAGGCCGTAAAAGGTCATCTGCAATGGGTCCCCACACCCTAATGGTTCACCTCCTTAATTAGACCCATCTTAAATAATTACGGTTCCCTCATCACAGTTCTGCAATATTCAATGCAGGATCTTTTCATGGAAACGTTATTGGGCCCTAGGGATAATTGAAAATGCAATTTATAATGCACCAGGAAGCATGCGTGGTTCCTTTCCCAGCAAAATATTAGTGCAATTAAAATTGGTCAATGTTTTCGGCGCATATTTAGGCATTAGTACTTAGTAAAGTAATTATTTTAGAAATGCTATTTCCGTTATTTTGAAATAGGCCCATATATATATACACTGCTAAAAATTAAGAATGCAGAAATGCTATGACGCTCCTGCTAAATGCAAAGACTGCTTTCTTATATAAGCTAATGATTATTTTAATCGTAGGCCTACTTAAAGGAAAAGTCTCACTTTGTACAAAGTGATTGTTTGAAGGGACGGTCCCACCTTACCTCAAACATTTTTCTGCAAGATAGAGGGGGAGAAAAACAAGAAGAGCGTAAAAATTAAAATCAAATTTACAATAATTTCTAATTACCATTCAATATATATAGTTATTAATTTTGAAACAAGCCAATACGGACAAAAAAATCTCCATGGTTGATAATAGCCATGAACATTTCCGCCATATTAGAAATTTAAATTTTTTCCATTATTACATAGAAGAAAAGTGAAGCCAAAATGTAATGATATCAATGGCGAACCTTTTATCCATTACTAACAGATGGCAGTAAAATTTCTGATATTTTACGATTCAGTTATTTCTGAGATCAAGCAATATGGCGCTGCCAATGTTTTACATAAAATTATCTAATTTCCCATTAATAGTAAGTTCAATTTTCGTTGATTTCAAAAATGCTGGGTCACAAATTAGCGATTGTCATAAGTTATTTTTAAAATATTAAAAGAGTATGGATAATGACTTTCATATAACTTTTAAAAAATCCATGGTAATTTAAAGATCATCAAGTTCCCATACATTTATTTTGAAAATTTATGATTAACATAACTTTTTTTTGAGAAAATTTTGGGGCGCAGATAATGATTTCCATATTAATTTTTGATGCAGCATTGCAGCCAACAATTTCCATAAAATTTTAGAAATAAATAACTAATAAATTTGGTGGATAAAGTTTAAGGGCAGATCAAGACTGCTAAATTATATCAGAAATATTAATGGTAGAGAGATTTAAATTTTCATATTTTTTTTGGAAAAAGTAAGGGAGGGGGGATGCTGCCCCCTACTTTCCGCATACCTAGACGGGCCTATTGTAAGTTAAAACATCAAGGAAGCTTAACCATTTTAACTAAATTTCGCAAGATTGAAAGGATTCCAAATTACAAAATAAGGGCAAATGTAAATTTCTGACCCCTTGTTTGTTGCAACACCGCAATGCACAACCAACTCGTAAGGTTAGTAGCACCATCTAGCGCTTTACACACGAACGACACACAAGAAATTAAATTTTAATTTTATGAGAACAAATAACATTATGTTATATACCCTCAATAAAAGGCGGTTCATTTTGACATTATTTAGCTATTAGCTATTATTTGGCTAAATTTATTTGAAAAATAATATCTTCATTTTTCGAGAAAATAAAAAAATATCCATGCAAGTTTATAAAATAAAAACAACATTAGTCTGTGGGATCGACAATAAAAATGCTGGTTTCATACAAGATTTTAGGAGATTTGTCTAAGGCACGCCCCCATTGTCAAAAAGGCATCTAAATTACCTATAAATAATGCTTGCACGCATTATTGAATCGCAAATTTAATATAAATTAAATAGCACACCACTGCATGCTTCCTGTTATTATAATATATTGAACAATCGCAAATTTGTTTACTTAATTAACTGATGCCTTAACTTGTAATATACAATGCAGAGTACGGTATTTACGAATCATTAAATTAATTTCATTGCCATTAAAATCATTAACCTGGGTGCAATTTAACAAATAAAATTAAAAATGCATACCGGTACGCCTATATGTTAACATGCAGGATTGTTGTGCAAATCATATAGATCAAATCAATAAAAATTATAAGCTAAAACCTTCTTGCCTTCTATAGATTCATGAACTTTTTTAATTTTTAAAAAGCAAATTGCATTATCTAAGTAACATTATTTTTTTTTTCTCGCATTAAAGGGAAAGTCCCACTTTGAAAGAAGGTGGTTGTAGGAGGACGAGCATGAAAAATTAGGAAATTGCGAATTGATTTGAGCCCACCGATCATCAAATAAAATGTTCTGAATACGTGGATTTGGTAGAAAATGCAAAACCCAAATAAGCATAATTATACCGACAGTATGTAGCGCCCTCTACTGGATAAAAGGCATTAGCTTTCATGAAACACGTAGACAAGCACGTCCTAGAGGGCGCCACCAACTCAGTGTCTGCGGAATCTATGGAAAAATGGCGCCCAACATACATTTATAGCAAACGTCGTGATTTCAATGGAAATTCTACTGCAATTATATTTATTATTGTCACAGCCATTCATGTGTTTCGATATTACTTGCTACAAGGTGGAACTTTCCCTTTAAATGCCAGTAACAAAGATAAATAGTAAACTATTTAGCACAGCAGAATATTTAAAACTAGAATATTCTTACTATAGTTAGGAAAATATTCATCGTTTAATGAAGTAATTGTTAATCATAAATAAATTAAAGTAGTGACAAATAATTTACTCTCTATAATGTACCAGACTTAATTTAACAATAGACACATTTGCCTGTGTCTGACTACATTTATAAATAGTCACATTAGGCCTGACTTTACATATCAGTGGTAATCTTGACTATACATGGAAGTTAGGTTTAGTTTAGAGATGGTGGGGTGGGGAATGGGGAAATGAGGGGTAGGGGGAGAGGGAGGACGTTATAATCAAGATTATGGCCTATTAAATGCTACAAAGCCTGGCTCGGTATAGACAATTTACCTTTAATTAAATGCACAAACTTCCGTAGTTTCAGAGCGTGGGAACATATGTGTTAGTTAGTCTCTCCAGTTAGCCACAGTTGAAGATATATTATTTTTTTGTTGTCTAAAGCCCCCATTTCCTCTGGGTTTTAAACCTCCTTTCTCTCTCTTATATGCATCCTCTGAAGGGGTCCTCTTTTCACTCACGCCATGTTACCTGTCCGGCCCCACCGGCACAATTTAAACATTTGCGTCAAATTTGATCCCAACACAGCTACTGGAACACCGAATATTAACAGGCACATATTTTGGAGGTTTACCACAAAAATCCCCTTTCGGACTTACGCACATGGGCTACAGGGTGCCACGGGTCCATGACTGACCAATTCCACGCAATGGGGGTTATGCCAAAATGCAGGTTTAAATGTTGAACCATGAAAGCATTATGATAAAACAAACAAGGAGATTGCATGCATGGGTATATATAATAATTATACCAAATACTTGGCTTCATAATTACCAGCGTTTAACAGAAAAAAATCTCTCATTTAGGCTTATATTAGGGCTTATTATTTCATAAATTTCCTCCTCAGATAAAGGTTTCCATACGTCCTTTTCACCCCAGTCACTTTTTTCTTAGTAATAATGTGCTGTCATAGGAGGAGTTTTAAAATTTAAAAATGCACGAGCTTTCTGACTGTACATTACTGTCAAGAAAAAGAAAGGGAAAGTCCCACTTCGAAAGATGTTAGTTGTAGGAAGAAGAGCATGAAAAATTAGTAAAGGCATGGAAATTGCAATCTGATATTAAATAATACATATTAAATAAAATGTCCCGAATACATAAATTAGGTTGAAAATATAAAGCAAATAGACGCCATTTTACTGACTGTGTAGCGCCCTCTACTGGATCAAAGGCATCAGCTCTCGTGAAACACATGTCCTAGAGGACGCCCCCAACTTTAAATGTCTGCTATTATATTATAATATTATATATTACATTATAATTATATAGTAAGTGTGAACAACTTAAATATCACTTGTTACAAACTGGGACTTTCCCTTTAAAGAGAAAGTCACTTTGCACAAATTGAAGTTAAAACGCAATAAGAGAAGGGATGATGTGAGAAATACAATTATGTGATGCAAGCTTACCATAAATAAAGCAGACACGAGGACAAAGGTCACAATTTCTTGCAAAATATTGGACAGGAGTGGCATAATTTTTGGCATATTCCTAGCTCTTAATGCATTAATGTTCACTTCTCCTTCTACGCTCATAGACGTAAAGTGAAGCCAAAATTGAATTATCCCAAATTATCAGTAATATTTATCGTTTGTAGAAAGTTTTTTAGTGCGATGTTGTAAACGATGTTGCTCAATGGGCTTACAAAACTAGGACCCATCTCCGGCTTATTAACTTGCTATAAACTGCATCCTCCAAGGATTGTTCACAATAGGCCTACTCACTTGCATACTGTACTAACAGCAGGGCAACAAATAGGGACCACTCTCCCAAGCCCAAAGACAAGACTGACCAAAAATAAAACTCAGCCACACAAAATGGCGACCGTAAGATGTCATGTGATCCTGCAAAAATGAAGGATTGCCTCACTAATTTGCATAAATTCTCTAATAAAACAAATTTGGCATATCGCCAGGGCTAAGTATTAACCTTTGGAGGGAACCCCCAAGGGCTTCTTTACAAAGTAAATCAAGTTAAAACTTAATATTTTCTTAAAAATAGCTATGTCATAACAAATAATGCGTAAATTTTAAAAATAATTAAACAACATATACATATTGGTAGTGTAATTAACTGTAAACTGATAGGGAGTTATTTACCCTATATACGAGGATATTGTTTAACTACAGTTATATTGTACTAGAACAACTGCAATTGACGTCATATTCTGTGTCTGGTTAGATTAACATTCTCACGAATGAGTTTAAACATTCAGGATTTATTCCTTAAAAACTTTGTAAACCTCGTACAAACCTCGTACTTTTGTTTGCAAGTACTTGCAAACAAAAGTTTAGTCACCTGATTTAAATCATTACTCGTTGATTTAAATCGTTATTAAATCAATAACTTAAATCATTGTAAATCACTGATATAAAGCATGGCAAATCATGAATCTTAGAACACTTTAAATCATGATAAATCGTGAATTATTTGACTGAGCCTTTATATGTATTAGGGCCAGTTGCACCAACAACAGTTAAGTCTTAACCCTGGGTTAATATGATCATGTGACTGATTCGGGTCAATGAAAATTCAGGAATGTAAAGAAAACCTTAGATTAGCATTGGGTTTATGTTAACTCTTGTTGGTGCAACCAGCCTTTAATGATAAATGTCTAGTTTTCTGATAGTCCATTATAACTGTAACTCTGTTTATTTTACACCTAGCCTGACTATAGTTCATAAACCTTTATAGTGCTGGCAATGGGCTTTTGGGTCTTGTTCATCAACTGCATAATTCAATAAACCTGTTAACAATAATTTCACTTGCAGATTCGTGCAAAGAAGATGATGACAATTTGCCAAACACGACTACCTCGTCATCTCCAAATTCCTTGAAAATGAAAAAACAACGAAAAGCAAGAACGGCCTTCTCGGACCATCAGCTTCAAACCTTAGAGAAAAATTTCGAGAGACAAAAATACCTCAGTGTCCAAGACAGAATGGAATTAGCGGCCAGTCTTAATTTGACGGACACCCAAGTGAAAACCTGGTACCAAAATAGGAGGTAAATATCAAAAGTCCACGTTTTAATTGGGTGCATTTAACACCATTGTAAACGCCATTTTGTTTTTTTTACTTTTTTTGAAATTTGTAAGTCAAGTAGATCTATGATAAAACTCATTATTACGAGTGAGGCAGTAGTGGATACACTCATGTTTTTTTGGGGGGTGGGGTGGAATCGTTTGATATTTGGAGATCCGTGGATCTGCATCTATAAAGTAAGATTGTTACCAGGGCAGATGCATCCCTTGTTGCATGTAAACTAATGCATTTTATCATTTGATTTGATTATATTACTAGAGAACTAGGCCTATTCGGTGGAGTGTATTACTTGAAGATGGACTGACAGCTAAGCACGCGAGTGTACTTTATGGACTTTCCTCCTGGTTGTTTGGGCTTCTTGCGACGTCACAACAAAATGAAGTGAATACTCACACAACATGCTTTTAAACATGCTGCCAAAAGCAGTTTCGCGAGTTTCCACCTCATCTGATAGTGACGTCACAAGAAGCCCCAACAATCGAGAGGCAGGTCCATAAAATACACTCACGTCCTTAATTAACAATCAGTCCACCTTTAAAAATAAATTGTATGGCGCCAATGGTGCATGTCTATTAGATCTTGTTGAGCAAGATTTGCAATATAAATATAATAAATTTCAGGACCAAATGGAAGCGACAGACTGCAGTTGGTCTGGAATTATTGGCAGAAGCAGGAAACTTCGCCGCTGTCCAGCGCATGTACGGATCTCCCTACTGGCCCTATCCAGCCAGTACTGCACTAGGAACTGTATCGTCCACCATGGATTTATACTACAGGCAAGCCGCAGCTGCCGTACTCCAGAAACCCTTGGCCTACAGGATGTATCCCTCGGCAACTCCCTTGCATTCCCTTCATGGATTAGCAGTACCCACGGCCCATCATCATCCTCCTCATTTGTCACTGCTGGGGCCTGTTTCTGGGTTTTCACCATCGGGACCCACCTCGACATCACCCACTCTGCAAGGGGCTACTAATGCACACTCCTCTAGTTCAGCATCCCCTCGGGGTACATCCCCACCAGCATCATCGAAAGCACCCCCAACGTCCACATCATCGTCATCTCCCGCCATATCTTCGCCATTAGAACGTGCAAACACATTGTTTTCAACATTCTACAGAGATCAACATTGATCCTTTTAAGACTGGTAACTCAAATGGATTACAGTATTATTAAACATCACTGCATTGTATATAGCAGAGTTCATGCTGAATTTCAAATTTGGCCTTCCCCGAATTTGCCTGACTAAAAACATTTCCATTTTCCCTGACCTACCCTGAGAGCGGTTATAAAGGACGTCCAAGTGTTTTGGAAGGGGTGATCGAGCATTGCCCCTATCCCCATTTCAGTTAATTTGGCTATATTATAGATCGACTTTAAAGCAAATTCCCCCTCCCCCGTCCAGTTTTGTCTATTTCTGAGTGACCCCCGAAATTGGATGCATCACGGATGTTCCTTTCGGATCTGTAATATTTTTCCTACATGTCTTTGGGCCGTTTTCTTGACAGACTTGCACATTTTTTTTTAAAACCAGTTCACATTGTAAATAAACAAGACAAAACTTTCCAATTTCAGCGGATGAATTACATAAAAAGAACTAAATTTCCATATCCTAAGCTGAACTGTATTGAATTGAGTGAAGTAGTTGTAGTAGTTTGCATCGTACACTACAGTTCACTACATGCAATAAAAACAATTTCATTTGCAAAAAAGTTTCTAAAAAATTAATTTAAAAAATCATCAGTTTGTATCAATAATAACATTCAAAACACTGAAAACCTATCATGTGAGGATGTGCAGTGAAAATGCCAAAATAATAAAAAAAATAAAGGCCCATTTAAATGACAAACTGAAGATCACATGCATGATCTAGGCCTAAGTATTCAAGTGGTTACTTAATGTTTGAAATTAATAGGTCTAATTAGATTCACATGTGACCCAACAAGTGTGGAAATCCATGGCAAAGGATGGCCTTAACTAATGAAGTTTAAAAACAGGACAAGTAGGCCTACACTAATTGTCACTAAATAAAGTAAAATTGGGCGTGATTGAGTAAATGTGTAAATTGATTTAAAAATACTGGACAACTCTAATGAAGAAAAAAACAAACTTACACTGTATGATATGAGCAACCCGCAATAAATAAATAAATACATTTTTTCATATTTAAACATTGAAACCGGTTGTGCGTGAGTTTAATTAATTAAATAGAGCAGACATATTGGTGGTACAGGTTCATAAAGATCGTGGGTGGGTCCAAGAAAATTCAAAGGGAAAGTCCCGTCTTGACACCATGAATTTTTAAATTAAAAAAACACAATTTTTACAAAGTTATGTTAATGATATCATGAAAAATATTGTTCAGAGATGCATTGTATCACCAAAATCATCACCGCTATAATTATTAAAATGAAAATTGTCCAAAAAAAATTAAATTATTTTTTTTAAAATTTCCTTTAAATTAGTCTATTTAATTTAAGTGAAGCAAAAATTGAATGATTCCAATGACCCCCTACATCCTTACTGTGCATGAGGCGCTGCTAATGTTATAAACAAAAAATTATGATTGAGTTTAAGTCCATTTTATTTCTAGCAGCTATGCCTTATTATGATGCCGAAAACTAGTCAAAAATAAAAATACCCAAAAGCAAAACTGAGAAATAGTTAAGATGCGCCCAAACTATATCACAAAACGTGTTACATAACTAAGTTATACAACTTGTTACAAAAACAGAAGACAAAAGTTATGCATAGGGCCTACCATGATGTCATTTAACATTTTTCTTGGTAGATTTCTTGGTAGATCATCCAAATTGCATACCATTCAGTAAACCAAACACTTTACATGACAAGTTGTACAACAAACTTTTAACAAATTTCGTTATATAACGATGTTTTGTTAAATAGTGTGACTGCACCTTTAGAGTAAGGGCAACGGACAGAAGTGGTAATTTCTGTAACAACTTTCTGTTGAAATCGATACTATATAATAACAACCCTTTCTGCAAATTTCACTTTTAATTTGTGACACATAGTATACTGGGCTATAGCTGTTCAAACCCCAAAATATGACTTTTTATGCATGGTTTATGGCCTGGTTGAAAACATGAATTTTTGTAAAAAGAGAATACAGATAAAGTTAGAAAATAGGGTTTAAAATCAAACAAAAAATAAAAAATGCCTAATATTTAACAGTCAAGCACCATACATGTACATGCCATGCATGGTTTTGACGTAGAGTGCTATCGGCCTTTTATATCAATACCAGAAGGCCTAATACATGGGTTAAATTAAATAAGAATAATGTTTATATCAGCAGCTGAAACATGCACTTAAAACTATAGGTTTTCACATCCAGGCACATTTTACATGTGTCTCTATATAATTTACTTTATTGACTGTATAAAGACAGCAAAACTGTGGACACATTAGACGTTGAAATGGGATTCTGATGACGTCACCTAAAAGCTGGCCTACTCGAATGTCCCATTTTGACGAAGCGATTGTGACAGGTGGCGCTCACAGATTGCCATGCTGGTCACACACTGTCAACACCGAGTTAAACCCAATCCCAAACATTCTGCCCCTTAATGCTTCAGGTGTAATTGCTTTGAAAAGCGTCGTTGAAAACTGAGATTTCGAGCACTCCAGGGCAGCACTTTAAAGTCATTTTCAGGGATGCTTGAATGCAAAATTATGCCAACATCTTTTTCCCACAAGAACAAAACGTCAACATTCGGGTGAACGACTAAATAACAGCATGCAAAGAGAGAGAGAGAGAGGAAAAAACCTTCCATGTTTTACATATACATCCATCTCAAATTTGACTTGATGTATATATGTTACATAAAATCTAAGCAATGTATTGATGGCAGTTTCAATATCGGACATATAGTGAAATTATCCAATTGGCGGGCGCCCACTTACTTAAATTACGGATTGCCCATATATTAAAAAGTGTAATCTTCCAAAGTTATTGAAATGCATCATTAGCATCACTATAAAGTACCCCCTGGGCCCAATATCGATAAAAACATGACACAGAGACATTCGTGACATAGTGACAAATTTGTCAAAATTGCCAAATTTTTTGATCTCATAAATTTTAATGAAAAACCAAAAATTTGTCATGTAAAAATCATGGACGACATGGTGAATCCATCAATCATAGTGAAATCTATGTCACTATATAGGCGTATTTTGGCGATACATTATGACTCTGTAACAGCATCTGAACCTGAAGCATTTTTCTTGCGGCGTCTACTGTTTTCGCAATTTGGATAATGACATAGGCGCATTTGGGGGGGGGGGGGCCTTGCGATTT
>JAQIXP010004346.1:0-11670 GCA_034700285.1 Proteroiulus fuscus
GCAATAAATGACGTGACTTCATGTGCTCCTGAATGCATAAAAATTAGCAATATGGAGCTTTTGCGAGGCCTTTTCTCATTTATTAGTTGATTCTTGATTAAATGAAGCCAGGCGAATTCATTCAAACCCACAAGTAATCTTGTGGTAATCGTGTGTAAACCCACTAAAATGCATTAGGCCTTGCACATTTTTTTCACTCTTTCATTTTAGAACGCACCATATATCATGAATTTTTTTCATACTAGGTGGCGCATTGTAGCAAAAACGCTAGCGCCCCTAGCTAAGTCTTGTTCTCTATAGCTTTTGTGGAATAACGCGCATGTTTCCAAATTGAAATTCTTACAATAGATCTACTTTTTTTCAAAACTTTCATAAATTTCATAGGGTACCCTATATTACGTGAAGTCATCAGTAAACCTTGATTAACAAAACAGTGAACTGGAAAGGAATGCAGCTACAAAATTCAACAAATCATCCATAAACCCATCCCCAACTTTCAAAGAAAAAGTGTTCTGGATCCGCTAGCTAGTATAGCTGAAAATAGGCTATATATAAATGATTATAATTCTAAAGTATTATCAAAAGCTGGGCCTTCTTTTTTGGAACAGCCATTAGAGATTGAACCTCATGCAATACAGCTAACTTTTAAAATTCACAGAAGCAATTATGCTTTTTTTTTCACAAGCCGCCTTTTTTTTAAAAAACCAAACATACAGATGAGAAAGGCAGATAGATGCTCAAAAGTTGGAAGATTCTGTTTCTTTTTTGCCCCATTAGGTCCACACACTGCATCACGCGTACAAGAGGCCTATATTCCAAACAAGTATTTTACGAGGCAATACCCTTCAAAAGTTGAGATTGTTATCTGAGAAACTCTCCTTGGAGAAACTCCATTCCTGCGTTGCGGTTGCTAGTTATTACCCTAGCTGAAAAACAAAACCAAATGTCGACAGAACTTCAATTTTGTAGTCTGCTATATTTTATTCTCTCTCTCTCTCCTCGTATTCTAACAAAGAACATTACTGACGTCGGAATCCTACATTTCACAAAAAAATTATTTATGGAATAACAACAAATGTGGGTTGAATTTGTTCTGTATTTTGTCTATAGGGGCTATACTTTTAGTACGTAACGCCTGGAAGGGGGAGGAGAGTATGGACACCGTGATAAAATGTTATATGGGGTGGAGGGGGTCTAGTCTAGTAATTTTTTATGCTTGTGTTTCATTACTAATTTAAAAACATTACTGCCATTTTTTTAAATCAGGGACTAGGCATATATACTTTCTCATGGAGTACATGTATGTGTGGTTGAAATCAAAAAATGTGTCAATAGATATAAACGTAGGCTATTGAGCATAGGCCTAATATCATTGTGGCTGATGAAAACGTGCGACAGTTACGTTATCATAGCCCTCTATATAAGTCTTATATAGAGGGCTATGGTTACATATGGGCAAGGGAAGGGGGGGGGGGAGGTTTAGTCTTTGTGACAATCATGCAACAAAGGGGGGAGGGGGTCAACAAAATGCAGTTTTTTGCCCCATAAAGCACACTTATAGCGATTCATTTTACCATTTTATAGGGATTTTCACAAACTTTAATTAGCAATGATAGCCTATATGGCTATAGTGAATATTGTTAATATGTGTAGGCCTATATAGGTCTATACATATTCACATAAACATTCACAAATTAAGTAGATTATTGATATAAGTGTAATTATTATATTATTTATGCCATAATTATAACGACGACAACTTAATTACGTTTTTAATGTGCCGTCTTAAATTGTACCAATTATACTTACACCTAAGGCTATAACTGGCGTTTCCGTACGTGAAGTTTAATGTGAAAGGTGTCTTAAGTACTTCGAAATTACAGTTAATATTACCACGCATGCAAGTATATAGCTTCCGAGAAGAAAAAGCAAATGCAAAATCTTCATTTTTTTACTTGACAAGACAACCTTTTCAAAGACACAGCCTATATTCTGTATATGGCAAAAGATTATAAAGTAGGTGGAACTAATCTTAAATTTATGCGCTTCATTACTTGCCTAATTTACAACCAACCATATATCGTAAGGCAGGAATTTGGCAGGTGAAAAACAAGGAGCAAGAAAAACAACAATATTGGCTACCAAAATACTAAATAAACAACAGAAATTCTTACATTATAAAACTGCTAACAAAAGCTCATTCTTCATAATTAAAAGTGATGAAAATGTCAGCAAATGGAGTGTATTCTTTTTTAGCCACTTTAACGAGGGTCACTGTTTATTTGACAGGCAATATAATAGCCTCCTGATGATGTCAGGTAGCCTATTATAGGCCTACAAAAATGGATCAAGTATACAAAATAATTATAATTCATGGATAGCTATAGCTAAAGAATTGGCACAAATATATAAGAGAACAAGAACTCGAATTTCATGGCAAAAAAGCATATAGGCTATAGGGTCTAATCATCAATTCCATAAATCAGAATTCCTTTGATCTATCCATGTATTTGTAAGATTGAAAAATCTGTTTGTGTATATGAAGCTGGTGTGTGTTTGTGTGTATATAAATAAAAAGTGTACGCCTAATAAGTTTATGATGGCTGCACGCTCGAAAATGCCTCCAGCAAGTGGCAAAACATAATATTACTCCGTTTAAATGGTTTCCCAAGCATATCCCCATTAAGTTATTACACATTTTATGAACTAAAACCCATAAAATAAGTTAGGCAATAAAATGTAAAACCACAATAGTTGAAGCAAACAAGCCAAGCACGCATTGGACCCAACATCAAAATTTTTACAAGATCCCCCATCAAAATGTTATGACTTAAAACAGTTTACAATTATTGTTATGTCAAAGGAATACGGCACTGAAATAAGGTCCAATGAGCTCACTTGTACACATCATCAGAAATATGAATAGTTTGGGATTTTGCTTTCATAGTGATTATAGGCCTATATATGTTATGCTTAGAAACATACTTCCACCATACATGTATGTATGGTGGAAGTTTATGAAACCTTATAAATAATTATGCATAGACCTAATGTTTTCTTGCAAGAGCATGTCCTATATAAAAATTTTTTTTTGAATTTTTAGAAACTCTGGTCTAACTTCGGATGATTTGTGAAATTTTAAACAAATCATTCCAC
Source organism: Proteroiulus fuscus (assembly GCA_034700285.1). Taxonomy (NCBI): domain Eukaryota; kingdom Metazoa; phylum Arthropoda; class Diplopoda; order Julida; family Blaniulidae; genus Proteroiulus; species Proteroiulus fuscus. The sequence goes on from JAQIXP010004346.1 coordinate 3,157, forward strand.
TGAATTTTAAATGGAATAAAAGCGATGTGATCATGCTAACTTCCCTTTGTAATATATTAATATCTGTTTTGCTTTTTTCCAACTGGTTAAACAAGAAAGAGCGTTTGTTTGTTCGCTCCAACGCCTTTCTCCTCAAAGTCCCTATTATCATATCCCCTTTTTCTTAATATTGGGAATTTAAGAAGGGAGGTTCCCCCTTATTTTCTCGTTCTCCATCAAGGAGTTCTTTCTCTCTCTCTGTTGCAAAATAGGCATTGCCAAATACTTTTTTTTCCCTCAAACCCTATTCGAAAAGCCGCTCATCACCCATTCACCCTCTCCAATCTAGTTAGAAATCCTGAGAAGCTATTGTTACGTCAAAAAATGAGTGGATGCAAAAACTGGCTTCGCCCCTGGGCCACCTCAGGCCCCCCTCTTCTTCTTCAACAATGAACACAGAAACGAACCTAGTTGACCTCACAAGGAGGCCAAAGAGGAAAAACTGACAGGCACCTCGTTAACTTGGGGTAGCCTCGCACCCCACCTTCCAAAACAAATACAGGTGAAGCCCATAATTAATTCCTAAATGAAACTGGTCAAAATACTATCCTTACTATTAGATCTTAAATATGTTCCAGAAATCATAAACTATACATTCTTTAGCAGATGGGGCCTACATAATAACAAGTTCAACTTAGGGAGAAATATTATTAAAAATATTCACCCCATATCCCCTTCTAACGCGTCGTAAGAAATCTGCTGCTGCTCCCCTCCCCCCATATTATGTAACCATGCTTATATAGCGCCCCCCCCCGCCCCCAGCTAAAATATAAATGACTCATAGGCCTGCTTTAAGTTACAATAACTCTAAAATGTATAATTTTTGGCTGCTTAGTAAAGTCATAGGCGCTGGAAAGGACTCCAGACTCCCTGGAGTAGTTTGGGTCCCCCTGGACGCACATTTATCGAACAAAATACCACATCACCTGAATGCCGGGTATATGTCAGGCGTTGCCTCCCCTCCCCCCAGAAAATTGTATGGCTGCACCCATAGCTGAAAACCTTGACTCCTTGTAACACATTAACAAAATTAAGTATCCCCTCCTCCCTTTCGATATGTAATATGTGGTCGGTCCCCATATTCCCCAGTCATCAGATTTGCAATTAACAAAACTGGGTTAAGCATCATGGGAAATAAAAACAGCTTTAGAGCTGTACCTTACAGCCGATGGCTGATGCCTTTCAAAGGAAGATTACAGAAGTGCTTGGATGGCGCATCACAATATATGATTTTCATGCAAGATTCAAAAGCCATTCAGCAAGTGTGGAATGCTCACATGTGAAATGAAATTTACCAGTAATTAATCACCCTCCCTTATAAGTGCCGCAGCAAAGGTCCATCACAGCGTGAAATTGGCTTCCAAAATGTTAATTTCAATAATTTTCATGCGGAGGCACGTTGATTTAGAAATTAGTCACACCCGTCTATAGAAACAAGCTATTTTGTGTAGATTATTGGCAGATGGTTTGCCAAAAAAAAACAGAAGGCATGTCCTGGATAATATGGTAAAAGAGAAAAGGAAAGGGAAGGGGGGACGGGGGGGGAATGCACACGTTCACATTATAAAGACACTAAGGTTTAAAATTACTTTGGATTTGCATAGGGGCGTGAAAATTCGCGCTATGGTATTAATCCCACACTTGAACGGAATAAATTTTGACCCAAACAAAAGCGTTATTAGCGTTAATCACTAATAGACATCGTACAAGCCAATATGACATCCAATATTAACTTAAGGAGGGCCAACATTAGCCTGGCCATTTGGAAACAAGAGAGAGGGGGGGAAAAGATGATATAAAAGCATTGGTAAAAAAAATCCACAGTCAACATCAGTTCTGACAAGTTAAACAGAAAAAAATATCCATTGAATGTTACTTTTCGACACTTTTTTTTCCCAAGCTACAAAGCCATCAAAGAAGCAGACATGTTTTTGTAGGATAAACAGAAATAACTCAAGTTTACTTGACTTGAACTAATACCGGAGGCTAAAGGTGCAGTCCCCCATAAGTCAAGATTTGCTAGAAAAACAAGCTCAGAAATTAAATGCACTCGTATATTCTTCCATGAATTGTATGCCAAGCAGTAGTTAAATATTTAAAAAAAGATGGCATTGCCAAGGGCAATCCACTGGAAGGGAAGTTAAAAGCTAACGACATAATGAGGGGATGTTTAAATGTGTATTTTTATAGTATACCTAACACTAATTAGTAGCTTGTCACCTGTAGAATACTCAAAAATCATTTTAGTCATCACTGCAGATGCGAAGAAAAAATTGTTTTGAGATATAATTATGATATTTTAAAATTTAATCAAGGTTCTGTTTATAAAACAGTAAAGCATAACTAGGCCTATAGGCTAGATAAAATACTAAATAAATAGGGCCTAGTCATGCGCAGTAAATGTAACAGTGATAGGGAAATGTTTTCCAATTAATTTAATGGGAAATTCTTTAAAGGCAAAAACAACACCTTGTACTTACAATTACTTTTTCCAATTGCATCTATTTACGATTTGTTTGTAAAAAAAATAATAATAATAAAATCAAACTTGAAATAGGCCTACCAAATTCCAAAATCATACAATAAAATTTTAAATAGAAATTTTGTCACTGATGTGATATTGTACATAGGCCTATAGCAATGATATCGTGCATTTTCTTTTTTTCACTGTTTTTTTTAGCTTCCCGCCTAGCCTATAGATTTATTTATCTTCGAGCAAACTTTGAAAAGCTCCCTGCAATTTTCTGAAGGTTACCTAAATCACAGGATTCTCCCCTTTTTCAGCTTTTTTAGAAAAAGGGAGAGGAGCTTGAGCTCGTTTGCAACATATCAAAATCCCAGCCCATGGCATCAGTGGGGGGTTTTAACCCCAGGCGCCGGTTCCATCTGTTTACTCAGTCAATGCGCCTTGTTTAACTCAAGAGCTCATTAATCAAATCCAAAATTACTTTCCTGTGCACTGGCGATTGCCGAAATGTAACAGATAAGACAAATAAGCAACTTTTAACTCACGAAATATCCAAGAACTGGCTACAGCAGCTATAGAGTTCATCAAAACAACCTTGTTCTATACAAACCATTTAATGCAAAAGATGAAATTTTTCTTACCTAGAAAGCATTCTTAAACTTTAAAAACATTCATTGTTTAAGGAAATTAAACGGCTTATAACTATTTCATATAGACTATTTCCATGATTATTTTTGCTCCAGTAAAACATGGCGTTTACATGTACTAGATTACCGTATTTGAGCATCAATTAAACCAATTTAAAATTCTGAAAATCATATACAAAAATTGTCACTTATGATAAAAAGTATATAGGCCTATATATATGCCTCCTAGTACATTTTTATGACTTCTTTATTGCCTTCACCAAATATGATTTTATGGTTTTACGACACCATGTAATACAGTACTATTATAGCCTATGTCTTTATTTTCTGTTAACTTACTGCCCTACTCTTGTCATAGTTAACAAAACAAGAGCCAACCAGTTGACTTAAAAAGACTTCTCATCTATATTATTACCCGATTGATCTTAATATTCCCCTAACTTTCCAAAAATTAAAACCCTTTCATAGACCTAATATTAAATACAACACACAACAAACATGAGGGGATTTATAACCTAGTTTCCTGATCAAATGGGAAAAAAAAGTTTGTCTGAATAACTCTTAAATAATTATAATAAACTAACACTTATATGTTACGATAAGCAGCGATATACCCAGATAAGATTGTACAGGCCTACTATAGGCTATATATTCATAAATATTTCTAATTTATAATGGTGATAATAATAACCCAGTATTTAGTTTATTACGAATCATAATTTTCAAATGTATCATATAGGCCTATAGCCTGGTATCATATATTATCAATAGGTAGGGTTGCCATACGTCCCCTATTTACGGGACTGTCACCGTGTTTTGCTATCCTGTCCCATATTTTCTGGGTGTCCCATATTGTCCCCTATTTTATAATCTTATCCAGTATTATCATTATTTCAAAAAAAATGTGTGAATCAACATTAACAACAGCCAAAAAGGTGCTGGAAAAACCATGCAAGCATAGCACCAGAAACGAATTGCACCTTTTTTTGGTGATTTTTAGCCCATTTTATACTGTTTTTGAGCAAAAAAAAATCGCCTGCGGCGCCATTTTGAGTTTATTTTTGCAATCTACATTCAGAGAATTTTTAAACATTTATTTTTGGTCAGGACCCACCCCCCTTCCCTCACCAAATGGATTTCTGAGTTACGTAATACAGTTGACAGCTAATTAGGTTAAAAGGCCCTTTATTTCAGCATTTTCGCGGGGGTAGGGGGTTCCATCCCCCCTGCCTCCCAAAAATGATGGGCTTTATTCTGATTCTGTGTTATTTTTTTACCTGTTCTCCCCCTACCCCCCCCCCCCCTCATCATATGTCCCATATTGTTACTTGGCAATTATGGCAACCCTATCAATAGGCCTACATCAATCAATTCTGAGGAATGAGCAAATCGTTAAAATGGTAGGCCCTATATGTAAAGCAAATCAATGAATGAGATCTATACAAAGAATACAGTACCGGTATTTAGAAATTGTCCTTCTTTATATATAGCTAAATAAAAATGTTATAAGAAGTTGGTGTCAGGGATCCTTTTTTAGAATGTATACATGTACTCAAACTTTGCACTTCTTTGAAATCCATACAAAATAACCCATAGAGCGCGCCTATAAGGTCTATTGGAATGATAGCCTACAAGTATATAGGCTACATATTCACTCGTGTGAGGGTATGGAGCTTTGACCGAGCAAAGCGAGGTCAAAGTCAAAGTGACCAAGGAATGGTCACCCATACCCTCAAACAAGTGAATAGGCCTATATACAGTATGTCATATAGGCCTACCATGGGATCAACTATTTTGATCAATTCTACATAAAACATCATTATAGGGGCCTAGGTCTAGTTTAATTTAAATTAAAATTTATTTTCAAGATTGTCATTAGTTTGGGTTTTATTTGAAAATTTAAGATTGGTTTACATCCATTTATTCTTTTGATTTTGCTGTTGATAAATTAAAAGTTGCGTCATTTTTACAATTTTTAGAAAGAGCTAATTGGGTTCAAATGTATTTTTTCCCATTGTTTGTGTACATCTGACTTCTCTGAAGGAATTATTAAGAATACCCATACCAGAGAACAATGGAGATAACCACACCCCATGGTATATGGTAGAGGTGTTCGATTTGTTAAAGGTAATTTACGTAATTGTAGGCCTACCTAAGGACTGATCCTGTGGCTGAGATGCTTTGACATTCTTTTAAATTAACTGGGAATCAACTGGATGATTCAAAACAATTAGGACTTCAAATTAACAATGATGTCAGCACTACTGATGTGAGAATCTCCTCCTGATTGTGGTACAATCCCCCTACCAAATGGCACCATAAGCTGATCCAGGGTACCAGTACTGAGTTGAATAGAATACAAAAGCCTATATATAGGCCTAATTGACTTTCCTATATTACTGAAATTATTATTGATTAATTCATTTCACTTGCTTTGACTGAGAAATAATTTGAAAAAAAAAATGTGTTTGACAAAAATTAAAAAATTATTTCTGAACAGGCAGCTAAAAATTCAAGATTCTTTTTTAGAATATAATTAAAATAGTCCTGCAAAAATAAATTTAAAAAAAATTGGAATTATACAAATTAAAAAAAACAACTATTTTCCAAGACAATTTACCAAGAAACACTAGATTTTCTAGTATTGTATAGGCCTACAATGTCATTTCAAATTTAAATTATGCTTGGAAATGGATATGACATTACAATTACTTAGCTGAATTTAACTCAATGGTAGGCCTATATGACAAACATCACCATATTGCCTTAATTCATTTTTGATTAATCCCACGATGGTTAAATAAACATTGGAAACTTAAATTTGAGAAATAATTTTCTTCTACCAGATGCTGTTTTATACAGATGCAACTCAAGCTGCCACTCAAAAGTTAAGAAAACAATAAACAAGGACATCTAAACATCTATTTCTTCATTTCTACCTATGTTTAATAAACAATAAATACCAATGATTTTTTTTCGTCCCATCGCCTCCCACGTTATTTTTCCTTTTTTTCAATCACGATTTCTGCGACTGTTCTTTTTTTTTTCTTTTCGTTTTCCAACAAGCATTGCCCTCTCAGACTCCAATGCAATGGGCATGTTTCCCCCCCCCCTCCCGTTGGCTTTTCAGCTGTAAATCTTAATCCCTCTTCTTTTGAACTGTCACACATTTGAAGCCTATTTATAGCCTGGGACGTGGGTAACCTCCCATTATCACCAAAGCTGCCTGTCCTGGATCAACATTTGCTTTCTGTGCAAAATTTTGGCCTGCCAAAACCGAACAAAAAGAACAGAAAATGATAATAAATTCCTTTAACCGAACACAAGCCATCTAAATCTGCTCATAATAGCATACTTGTGCACTTTTGGTAATAGAAACAGTAGGATTTATTCAAGATTGCTATAACATAATCATATATTATATTAATTACCAGGATTATAAAACGGGAATATCTCAGAAATAACCTTCCATATTACCAGGGAAATTCCTCATAAATCCAACATATTACTATAATGCGCAACGGGATATAGGACCATAAAAATGAATTATTTAAATCAAATTATTATGCACTAGGGCCATTTCATTTGTATACATTTGTATAAAATTAGCATCTTACTATAGCCCAAAAAGTCTATATTTTTATTAAAATTACATAGCCTATCTAAGGGGTCATCCATAAACTACGCTATGCTACATTAATCCTACGCCTGGGTGTATGCAATGATAAAAAGTTTATATTCATATGAGTCATGAGTGGGTTAATCGCCCTTGTTACATTGGGTTTTATGAGCATATCGAATGAAGAAAGGGCCAACATGTAGACCTATATAGCAGTGATAAACACTATCACATAAGAGTGGTGCCTAGGCATAGCTTTTTCTGAAAAGTTTGCTAAACTGAAAAGGGTTAGATGAGAAAAACCGCCGGTACATTCTCGTCACTAATTATTTGTCCCAAAATGAGGCTCAATTCACGTGCCAATCACATCTGGTTTATTGGAATACGCACTTGCATTGAGCATCATTTTGGAACAAAATTTTTGTGAAGTAAATGCCTATTTAATTAATTTTGGGTACATAAAATATAGGCCCCACATATTACGGGGTATTTAAACAGTAGGCTATAGGCCTACCTAATATATAAATTAACTATAAATGCCTTTTAAGCGACCTTCAAGCTGCACTGTCCTGAAGAGATTTTTTAATTTAAAATGGGGCTCCATGCACGTGCAAATTAATTTTATTTGTTGGAATATGCACGTGCACTGAGCTTCATTTTGGAACACCATTTTCTTCAGAATCTTTAATAGACTAAACTTGATTTTTGTTATGTCTACCTGGCCTAAAAACAAATATTAAGATGTTTTTGGCAAGGGTTGAAAATAGTGATTTTTATAAACTGAAATACCATAAATTATACGTACGTTAAAAAAGATTTATAGTTAAAATCATACCCATTATGCATTTAACAAAACAATGTCACGAACGGATAATCGATCATATTGTCTTATCAATTGAAACTAGATACCAATACAGTACATGCAAGTAATAGATAAAAATAATAAATCAATCTACTTTCGTCCAAGGATCGACAACTTGTTCTCTATGGTAACGCAAACACGAGCATTTTTCATGTTAAAAAATATGGTAAATTTTCATTTCAATTCGAGAGATTCATTACAAGAACAGCTCCTTATGCCCATTATAAACCTAATTGTAGTAAAATGACAAAATAAATTCAGTCTCTTACCTTAAAAACAAAAAACTACGCGTAGAAGAGAAATCCGAAGCACTAACAACCTCACCATATAAAATCTTCACTGCAATGAAATGATTGAAATCTCGTAGAGCTGCAGAACATCAGTCAGCGTCACCTATTGTACATTTCCCAACTCAACTTGAAGAATTGTACGGAAATCTTTTTGACTCATATATTCACTTTACTTCTGGTAATAATTTGTAAGAGGTAATCATCTATTGGAGACTCCGTACAAATAATTTTTTTGAGATCGCATTGAAGATTATAAAACCTGCGGTAAATGCCATAACAAATTGATGCATCTGCAATTAAATTTAATATGTGCATTTTCATCTTTGACCGCGATTACTGCAATAGGTTTATTCTGGTTTTTCACATTTCAGTCATTAACAAGCAAAGATACAATAGGTACTTGTCTGTCCAAGATAATATGGACGTTAGTCTAAAGACGGACCAACTAATCACAAAACGTGTTATATAACAGTTATGCAACTTGTTATAAAAGAGAATAAAAAAGTTACCCAGGTAGCACTCATAGTTGGCCTAACGTATGGGGCAACGTTGGCTTGGTTGGCTTTTGGTTGTAGTTTAAAAAATACAGA
>JAQIXP010004347.1:0-11669 GCA_034700285.1 Proteroiulus fuscus
TCAAGTTTTAGTAAATTTAATTGTCCTTCATAAAAAATCAAACCCCGTCAATTTATTTTTAGCCATTATCGATTAATTTGTACCGGTAATTAACATGGTGATTCCCATAGGAGCATGCATTTTGTTGATAGTGTAGACAGCCCCCTTAATGTGGCATAAATTTCCTGAGATTTTTTTCCTTTGTACAAAGTGAGGATTACAATTTTAATCTAACGGAAATATTAACAAAACTATAAAAATGTAATGTCGTGTTCTATGATACACCTTTTAATTGCCCAGGTAAGTTTTTCGTGAAAATTTCTAATATCTCTTATACACACAAAAAGCGGACCAACAAGAAACTTGTCCAAAGACCCAGTAAGTCTATGTCCTAAGAAAATCAAATTCGGCTATCGTACTTACAACAAACTAGCGAATTCCTGCTGAAATTTGTACAGGTCGTCCGGATGAACCGCTTCCTTGAGAAACTTCAGCGCCACGGGAATGTTGTTCCACACCGCCCGGTACACGTCACCGAAGGACCCGCCTCCGAGGTGCACCAGAGAGGTGGCATCGATGGAACGGTCAAGCATGGACACTACACTGTTCAGAGATTCCAACCGCTCCTGTATCACGGCCTGAAAAAAAAATCAAGAAAATGACAAAAAAAAAATCATGAAAATGACAAAGAAATCAAGAAATTGACAAAGAAATCAAGAAAATGACGAAGAAATCAAGAAAATGACGAAGAAATCAAGAAAATGACAAAGAAATCAAGAAAATGACAAAGAAATCAAGATAATGTCAAAGAAATCAAGTAAATGACAAAGAAATCAAGAAGAAATCAAGAAAATGACAAAGAAATCAAGAAAATGACAAAGAAATCAAGAAAATGACAAAAAAATCAAGAAATTGACAAAGAAATCTAGAAAATGACAAAGAAATCAAGAAAAGGACAAAGAAATCAAGAAATGACAAAGAAATCAAGAAAATTACAAAGAAATCAAGAAAATGACAGAGAAATTAAGAAAATGACAAAAAAATCAAGAAAATTACAAAAAATTCAAAAAATGACCCAAAAAAAATCAAGAAAATGACAATAAAAAATTTGGTGCCGGAATATAGCAATTCATACCGGAAGAGCGTTTAAATCCTTGTTGACCTCCATGATCTTGGCCGTGAGCTTCAGGATAGAATCTTTGTTGGACCAGGCCCGAGCGAGACTGCCATCAAAAACCCGACGCTTAGAGATGACTTCCGGCCCATTCACGCTGATGTAGTGGGTCTGCAGGAGCTTACGTCCCGGGACGGCCGTTTCGGCGTAGCAGATGGCCTCGTCCCTGCGTTCTGCAAGCTAAAAAGATTAGCATCGGTGGTTTTGCAACAGGTATCGAGTGAGCGGTATCTTTACCCGTTAGTTTGATGAGTGCGAAAGTCTCCATTTGCATAGCTTGCATCTCTTCCTTTGACAAGCCCTCGACCACCAGTAATTCCAAAGTACTGTTTGGTTTTAATACTGACTTGGCCAGCAAAATGGCGTCCGCGTACTTCAAAATGGCCATTTGTCTCTGCAGTTTCTGAGCGATGGACTCACCCGGCTTCTCCTCGATCTCCTTCAAAAATTCCTCGTAGAAGAAAATGGCCTTCACTGGAATCTCGCCACCGTTTATGGTCTACAAAAAATGAAACGATTTCTCATGTTCAAACAAGCTTTCTCAATTAAATCAATTATGGCAAAACATATCAAAAAGTATCGAATTTTTTAAATTACAATATCTACATTTTTTATATCATTGATACTTTTTTTTAAAAAGGAGAGTAAATATTATTTAAGGAATTCTGAGAAAATGTTGAGATTCTTAGTGCGACATTTTCAAGATTTTAAGAACTTTTTAAACTCAAAAACAAAATTTTTTGCAAGCTAAAACAACAAACTTATTCCAATATTTATTTTAAAAATACCTTGGATTTTTTCTATTTTGCAGTTAGAATATTATTTGAAAAGTTTGCCATTTTGTAATTTCAGGAAGGTAGACAATATTTAATTTATAACAAATTTGCAATATACGAAATTGAATTTTTAAATGACTATACCGACTAATTTTAAAAAAAAAACATTAAATATTTGTAGCAAAATTTTAGAACAATATATATTTTGCTTACAGTAACAATGAGTTTTTTTTAACTTTTCCTCATTTTGTGACATTTTTAAATGCTGCCGTTCATAAAATTTACGAAAATTTGAAAATTCTCCTTAATTTGCAAGTATATTATAAAGGCACTGGAACTCGCAAGAAAAGCATTTAATAAATAAATTTCAATATGCACATTCTTAGATCATATTTTAAATGAAATACCAGAAATATTTAGAAATTTTGAAACTTTTCACAAAAAAACTTTCACGTTAGTAAATTTCTTGATTTTTTTCATAATGTAATATGATAATTTAAAAAAAAAGAAATAGCGAATGGATCTAAACTTACACGAACGAGATTATTTCTTCTCGCAATCATTGCACAATATGCCTTTTCCACTTTTTCCTCCGAATAAATACCTTTGGTAAGTCAAAAGTAACATTAATATCCTTCCACAGAAATTTTTCCCAAAAATTGTCGACATTTCCAATACCTAGAGGATCCTTGTGATAAATATCTGCCAACTTGGGTCTGGCCTGTTTTTCCAGAATGTCGTCCGTAGCCAGTGCGTTCGTGATTTGCAAAGTGTGAAATAAGATTTCGGCTGCCTGCTTTTCCAGATCTAACTGTTGGAGCAAATACTCTTCCCGCTGCGACGCCAAATAGGAGCGCTCGTACACCTAAAAAGACAAGATTTCAGTATTTTATTAGCGTGATTAATGGAATTTTGCATTAATTTCAGGAGAACTGCGCCTTTTATGGCATTTTAATTTTCCTTTTGGAGTGGAATTATAAATATTTTTTGTTGAATTTCGGGGATTTTTGAGAAATTCCACCGCAAATGGAAATGAAAATGAAATCTGGTGAATTTTGCAATAAACTGGATATTTTTTTTTTTAATTTTGCGTGAATTTCTTGACTACAGGCCCCCTCACTGGTAGTTTTGTTTTTATTTTCAAAGTGGTATTTTATAGAAATTTGGTAGAATTTCAGAGAATGTTTAAAAATTTCCCAATAAATTGAAATTGATAGGAATTTTTGAGAATTTCTTGACAACTACGCCTTCTATGGCAATTTATTTTTCATTTATAAATTGGAATTTGAACAGAATTTTGGAGAGTTTTAAAAAATCCAGCCATAAAATAAATTTTTAAAGGAGTTCTGAGATTTTGCTCTCTCTATGGCTTTTAATTTTTGTTTTTAGAGTGGAATTTGAAAGAAATTTTGTTAAATTTCTGGGAATTCAGCCATAAAAGGGCTTTTTGGACAAGCCAAATCTCAAATATCTTCGTTAAGCATCAAAAATTCGTCTTGCACGCTAAACCCATGTTGTATCCCTCAAATATTTAAGTCTCTTACTTTTCCAGGAATGATGACCTCGTCAATCTTCCCAGAGGTCAAATATCGAGAGAATTCCCACAGTTCCAAGTCGGCTTTCAGGATGGACAGGCTCCCCTCGGTCTGTACTGTTGTCTCATCATTGTGAAACAACATGAAATGCTGACTCTGAAATCAAAATATTTGAAAATTTTAAGTTTATTTTGCCAAAAAACCTCCCTCAAATACAGAAATTTAGAGATTTTATTGCCTGGAAATCAAATAACTAACCTTAGAGGGAAACACGATAGTTTTGAAAAACTCGCTGTATTTTTCCATACTAAGTCCCAAGAAAAGCACCGAATGTCGATCAAAAATACTCCTTAAGCTTTCTGCAATTGGTGGTGGAATGTCATTTAGGATTCGTCGATTTTCCGGCTGCGAAGCCATTAATAATTTTCATTAAAAATGTCCTGTCCCTGATTAAAAATATATTTTTAACGAGGAAATTCGCTCACGTTTAGCCTGGTGACAACGCCGTTATCTCCGTAGACCTTGATGAGCAATTTTCGAGAGCTCTGGTACGAGATCCATTCTTCGAAATCCAGATTAACCAGCTGTAAATTCATCAAAATTTCAAGAAAAACCAATGAGTTTCTAAAGCTAATGGAAATTTTTTGTGCTTACCTGGTCCAATCGCAGTCGTTCGATGTCTTCCCCACTCCAGACAAGTCGCTCCAGAAGTCGGTCCATGTTGGTCGTGAGCATGACCGGCCACTCTCCCACGGTGCGAAGGGTGTTGTGGATGTTGGACTGACCGGGCGGTTGCAGAGAATTAAGAAAATTCTTCTCCTGAGATTCGAGGACTCGACAGGAATCCTAAAAGATGTAAATGTTGATTTTAGATTTTAAGAAAATTTGGCGACTTTTAAAACCGATTCCTCGACCATTTTAAATGGGAAGTCTTAACACGTTCTAAATTATTTTGAAAATAAAGACAAACAATAATTTATAAGGGCAACAGAATTAATATTATCACCAGATTTATCATAATTCACAAATCATGATTTTTCTAAACAATATGGATAATGCCATTTTGTAACATTATAGCAAAATTGGACTGGCGTCATCTAGTAGTTACTTTTATAAATTAAAACCCTGAAAGTATTCGTTAATGGCGTCACTTTTTCTCTATGGAATAGTCACGCATGTTGGATTTCCTAAGATGGCCGACAAATCTAATAATAGTACTCAAATTAATCAGTAGATAGCATAATTTTATGCTTGAAGAAAATGGCTGGCTACTTTCAGTGCAAAGTATTTTTCACCAAATTCTTTCAATTTCTGTGCTCTTCTAAATATTTTTTTGATAAATTGTACCAAGGAGATTGCTAGCTAATTTGTAACCCTTTTCAGGGTGTCAGGCCAAATTCAGTAACAAAATTTCCTTGACATTTCCAGGTTTTCCAGACAAAGTTTCACAAATTTCCAGACCACGAAAGCGATTTTTAACTCATTTTTACTGACATATGCAATTAAAACTGCAATATTTGGCAACTACCCTAGGCCGCACCCACAAATCCATTTTTTTTCCGACCCAAAAATATTTTCATGGCCTGCAGGCGAAAATCTGAAGGCTTTAGTACATTACTGCAAAAAAATGACAGAAAAAGGCGCTGCAAGTGCTTTTTTGTTCAAAAAAACTCAAAAATGGGCTAAAAATCATCACCAATAGTGCCTAATTTTCCATTTTATTTCAGTTTTTCCAGACACAGATTAAATTTCCATGACATTTCCCTGACATTCCCAGACAATACTGATTTCCCTGACATTTCCAAGTTTTACCAGACGGCCAGACACCCTGTTTTTTTAACTTCCCTTGTATTACACATAGAAAACAAGGGAAGTTTCTGTTTTTAAGGTCAACCTCGCACCATACTGGCACATTTTGACACTTTTTAACATTAGTGTGAAAAACTGCAAACAAAATTAACATGGGATTTCCAAGTTGTCTACATTTTAATTAAAATTAACATTTTTTACTAAATTTTCCTGAGTTTTTGTTAGTTTTTCCACAAATTTTTCTAGAAAAAAAAAAGCAATTTATCATGACAATTCCACTTGGTGTAAATATCCCCCAGGGATTTTGCGAAACTAAATTCCTGGCCCTCTGGATTTGTGTACCATTTCCCAGTAGTACCAGAGTCATGGTCTGGTAACGAGACCCTGACCAACCAGTCAACTTGACAAAATACAGCACACGGAAATATACATCGAGTTAATAAATCAATTGGTTAAATCAGCTTAGACTGAAGAAAGATTAACCAGTGCCATTTTCCAGCCTCGTCCGAGCGTGACAAGTGCTGAGTAACTCAGGCAACGAGTAACTAATCAGAACATCTGTATTCCAACAGCAATCATCACTGTCAAGGTAAAAAAGGTGCATAAACACCAAATTGGTGGCCATCTTGGTATTGGCACTATACTGACCTTGATATCATTTCCCACCAATTGCCACCAATCGCCTTGTGCATCACCCAAGGACGAAATTTCTTCTCCGATGAACAGCGCCAATTTGTGATGGAACAGCAAGTCTCGCATCTGATCCAATGCTTTCTGTACAAGCCTACGTCCTTCTATCATCGGGTCGGTCTGCGCCATCTTGGACTAATGTGCTACAAAAGTAAACAGAAAAATAACGAGTTAAATTAGAAATTAGCATTCCAATCAAGACTTATGAAACTATTTGCAAATTAGCATCACAATAAATGTAATGATTTCAATGTTTTTATCGCCGATAGAACTATTTTATCTTTGAATTCCAATATGACGACCATTTGCAAAGCATTATGGGTAGACAATGCTCACTCAGCAATAAATATTGCGTTTTTAAATAATTTTGATTCAATTTTTGACATTTTTCTAGTCTTTTTATGAAAAAAACTAAGTTTTAGGTAATTGGTCAACATAACGCTCACTATAAAGTATTAAAGATGCATTCTCCTTACGAAAATTTTTGTTCTAAAATTGGACTAAATGCACGTGCATATTAGCCTACTGCAAAACACATGTAATTCGCACGTGCATTGAGTCGCATTCTAGAACAAAAATGCATACATGTAGGCCTAAAATTATTTTTCTAGTTTTCTATTAATTTGTTTTGTAATTTTAGTTACATTTTAATCACATTACATGATTCACTATTACACAATATCATTTATATAAGTTTAGTAAAAATAAAACATAAGGAAAACAGCAAGTAGAGGAGTTAAGCCTAACTAGAATTAATTCAAATTTGCAGTAAAAGACAAGCAGGTTTCTAATGCAATTGGGAATGAAAATTGCGGTATACTAAACTGGACTTAATTATCATAATTAATTCTAATAAAACAAGAACTCAGCTGGGTAAACACGCCTGATCAACAACAAACTGGTACCCAAATGAAAACATAAACACAGCAGTGACGTCATACCTGTTTGTTCTAAACAGCTATCCCAGCATTCCAGTGGTATAAAATTTACGGTAAAGAGTTAATGAACGTCCATTAATCCTTTAAACCCCAATTTTGCACCATACTTATGAATGATAAGAAAAGCATAACCTATAGTCCATGAAGCACAAACATAAATGACATTGAAAAAAGCAGCCATTTTGGGAGGCAAGATGTGGTCACGTGACTCACGTACCAAAATCTCCTTGGGCAGAGAAAAAACGAGGAAACCTCAAACAACTTTTTACAAAATAAAAGTCCGTTTCAACGATTTTTGCAACCTCGGACCAACACTAGCTGTTGCCATCATAGTAAAAAGCTGCCAGATTACATGCCCGAGGTCCAAAAATGGTTGAAACAGACAAATATTTCACAGCAACATGACAAAATCTTTTTTGAGATGCAAATTTTTCCTTCTGATAGTCACATCCCCATTGGCTTTCCCATAGCACAGCGAGTATTGCAATTGACAATTCATTTGAAAAGTGAAGCCATTTTCCATATCTAACGCAGCATTCGAATTTAAGCACGTTCTAGAGATTAATTCATTAATTCCTGTCAATTTTACGACTTAATTTGCGTGTAGGATAACAATATTAAAAGCGGATGTAATTTCCCAACTATTATTATTGTTAATCTCAACTATCAAACTGTTATATAACTCGTTAACTACTTTCCTGGGAAACAATGCTTAACTAATTAATTTATGAAGGCTAACCAATTGCGTTGAGCGTTGACAGAACAATACCGAAGAGTTCCATAATTCAGCAAGCAAGGTTAAACTAATAAACCATCCATCCAGCTAATGGTACAAACATTGTATCAAACCATTTGGCATTACCTTACCAAAATGTCGAAGTCTTTTTCATACCAGAAGAACCAGCTAATAAGTTTTGGAAAGTGACGTCACCAATGATATCACAGTTTGTCTATAGTTACTGTAGTACTGTAGGTCAACTTTTTGGAATACCAAAACAGTGCCAGAAGAAATAAATAAACATGAATTCAGTTAATAAAGTTGAATTTAGGAATGGTGCATATCCCGAGTCCCAGTTGTGCATGGCAAGGTCAAATTGTCACGTTCATGCCTCGTGATCAGCCTCAAACTGGCCAAATTAAGTGCTTATAAAAGGTCATTGGCTTTAATATTACACTTTGCCAAATATCAAAATGAATAAAGCAGGGTTCTTTTTTTCCTGACTTATTTTCAGCTATCCATGGTCATTTCTTTAGTTTTGCCTGCCTATAGTCTTTACCGGTACTTTTCTTTAGGAAAAGTTTTCTGACTGCTATTTGGCTTTAGTTTTCCTGACTTTTTCCCAAACTTTTCCCTGACAACTTTTAGGTTCTCTGACCTTTCTTTACTTTTGCCTACCTTTTCTTTAGGTTTATCTGACTGCTTAATTGTTAGCTTTTTTTTCCTTGACTATTTTATTCCTAATATTTTTACTTTTTTTGACTGACTTTGACTGACTTGAATTTTACTGGCCTTATTTAGCCATTTCAGTCATTTCTTTAGTTTGGCCTGCCTATTCTTTATTTTTCTTTAGGTTATCCTGACTGCTATTTGGCTTTAATTTTCCTGACTTTTTTCCAATCTTTTCACTTTTATCCTCACTTCTTTTAGCTTTTCCTGACTTTTAGTTATCCAAACCTTTCTTTATTTCTGTCTACCTTCCTGACTTTGTTCTCTTTTTTTTTCCAATTATAACTTTTTATTAAAAGCTTTCCTGACTTTATTCGAATTTTCTGACTTTCTCGCCTGACTTTCCTTTAGATTTTCCAACCATTTCTTTACTTATCTTTAGGTTTTTCTAACTGCTTGTTAGCTTTTTGTTTTTCCTGATTTTTATATTTCTAACTTTTAACTATTTTTTAATTTTTATTTGATTTTGCTGACTATTTTGCCTGACTTATTTAGTTATCCTCATTCATTTCTATAGTTTTGTCTGCCTTTTTTCTTACTTTTTTTAGGTTTCCTAACTGCTTTTTTTCAAAACTTTTTTCGGTATTCCTGACTTTCTCGTCTGACTTCTTTTAGTTATCCCTGACATTTCTAGGTCAATGTGGTACAATAACCAAGTTATGTTTTTTTAGCAAACTGCACATCCAACTTTTTCTCATTTGAGTGCTTAGATTTATAAACTCTCTTTTTCAAATGCCACCTATTCTAACCACTTATAACAATTAAATGTAACATGATTATCACGCCGAATTACAAAATGATTTAAGACCCAAACCCAGCTGCAGGTTAGTGTAGAACCCTGGCGTATAATTTATTGAAAGTCACGGTTCCTAGAATTTCTTATTAAAAAATATCAAAATGATTCAATGTTAGCTGGCCTTGCAAGGTGTGTAAGCGGCATTTGCTTCATTTCCCCCAACATGATTTATTTCTTAAAAATTTTCGAGAAAAAAATTTCAAAACCAAAGTGGTTTGGGTGCATCCTAAATGAACCATGATTGGGCAGTTTTCACAATATTAAAAAAATATATATTTGAATAAATTCTCCATGTCTACAGTCATTTTAGGCCTAACAGTATTTTTTTTTTCATAAATTTGGCACAGAAGCAATTCGGATCATAAATTAGCATGTAAAAGTTAATTATTTGCGTGGCTGCTTATAACACAATTAAATAATTAAAACTGAAAAAAATTCAACACCAAATTATGCCAACAAAAAAATTCTCGTAAAGTTCAAGGTCGCCATCTTTAAGTGGATAATAAAACAGGAAGGTCATTTGAATATTAAACGGACTTATTTCACGATAAATTTATCAAATATATGATAAGAAAAATTCCTCATTTCTTAATTTTCCTGAAAAATATTTTCAAGCAAATATCTTTTTCAAGAATTTGTGAATCTCTATCTGCTATCTGGCAGCACTAGCACTGCTGTTATGCTAATTACAGAACAGAGCTGTCAGATAACAGGTCCGAGGATCACGAGAATATTTGATAAAGTTTAATGCATGCATACATCCATATTAAGCAATTGGCTACAATTACTTTTCTGATAATATACCTAAAAAAGTCAAAAACATGTTGCTAACAAAATATATTTGCAGAGTGAGCCACGAGATGGCGCTCCACGAAGCGTGTGAACAGCTGTTATAGTAAAGAAATACGAATTTTAAACCTATTTTTAAAGTGTTCCCAAATATATTAGTTCAAGAACTCACTATTATGAGAAAATAATATCAAAACCAGCAATGAGCTTTAACGTTATGATGCCAACAAAAAATGTTTGCAAATAAATTCACAAGATGGCGCTACACGAGGTGTCAAATTGGAAAAAGCCACACGAAAAATTGTTAATAAGCAGAGCTTTCAAATGGTTTAAATTACAAAAGTATCTATATACTAGATAGCGTCAGTGATTTTTGTAATGCTATGGTAAAATGGCGCCATCTTCATTTTAAAGCTGAATACTTCTATTCCATTTTGCCTACCATCTTTGGAATTCCTCATGCACAAAAATTTTCCATAGAGAAAAAGTGAAGCCAGAACAAGAACACTTCTAAAAGGTTGCATTTACAAAAGTAACTACTAGATGGCGCCAGCCATTACTGCAATAATACAGTAAAATGGTGCCATCCATGTATTTTATAGACAAGCCATGATTTCTGATACAAATACGGTAAAGAAAAAGTGAAGTCAGAACAACTTCTAAAACAGAACACTTCTAAAAGGTTACATTTACAAAAGTAATTACTAGATGGCGCCAGTCACTTCCATACTACTATGGTAAAATGGCGCCATCCATGTATTTTAGAAAAGTCATGATTTCTGAAATATGGTAAGTCTGATGAAAAAAAACATTCGTTAGGGTCTATTGACCCAGTTGTGACCCCCCCAAAAAAACTATCCCAACACCACTTGCCATTTTTTAACTATTATTGTTAACCAAATTGCCTTTTATAAAATATGATCCTGGAAACCAGTTCTTGAATAATAACCAAAACATTATTCAAAGCCATGCATAAAAATCTCAAATATAAGAAGGACGAAAATAACCTCAAGTTCATTGGCCAATGGGATAAGAGTTCAGAAGAATTGTGAAAGCAGTTCCGAGAAATACCAGTAATAAAAACCAATACAGTTATTAGCAACCCTGTTATGTACAGCAATAAAAATAAGATTTATGTATATAAGGACCTGCCAAAGTATAAGATTAGGGATTTCTAAATCATTTATAACGCCACAGAAAATCCATTTTGGGATTTATTTTTATTATTTTTTTATTAAAGGGACAGTCCTACCTTACCTCAATCATTTTTTTTGCAAGAAAGAGGGATAACATATACAAGAAGAGCCCAGAATTTGAAATTAATTTATAATTACCATATTCAATAGTTATTAATTTTGAAATATGGCAATGTGGACAAAAATCTCGACGGTCGATGGCAGCCATGTTGGGAGTCATTTTGTCAATCCCGCTAGTAATAAACTTGAAGTTTTTGCATAACAGATAATGCGCATAACTATTCCATAGCGATAAAGTGAAGCCAACTTGAAACCCCCCCCCCCTTGCATGCAGCGCCATTCTGCCTGGGTGGGAGACTATTATAAAAATGATGGACATCCTCATTTTTTTTGTAAACGTGATGTCTGAATTACGGTAGGTGAAATGCAATAAGTCTAAACTTCTTTATTATTAATAAGCTTAAAAGGGACAGTCTCACTTTGAAACAAGTTGGTTTTAATAAAAAGAGCGTGAAAAATTATAATTAAAATGGAAATTGC
>JAQIXP010004348.1:0-11669 GCA_034700285.1 Proteroiulus fuscus
TAACATGGAGATTCCCATAGGAGCATGCATTTTTTAAAAGTGTGGACAGCCCCCTTAAACAGGGAATTTAACTGGTTCTAGTTACAGATTTTCATATCCCTTGAACCTTGGTTTTGAAAAAGTACAGAGTCTGGCATTATTCATAAACAAATGAAAATTAAATTTTTGTATTATTTTGTAAAAATTCAGTATTATCTTTTAAAAATTCAGTATTATCTTTTAAAAATTCAGTATTATCTTTTAAAAATTCAGTATTATTTAAACAAAAATTCTGAAAAATTCAGAATTTTTTTGTGTTATGTGTGTGAGAGGAAAAGCATCTCATTTGTCTCTCTTATTTTCTCATATATAAAAATAGCATCTGGTAAAAATGGATCAATATTTTTCCATGCCTGCACCAACTGTTGACTTCTCATAGGTTGTTATATCTAAGCTATGGCTTTATATTAATATGATTTATATGATAAATATTATTTTCTTGGTAGCTAGTGGCTTATTTTGCAGCCAATCGACTGCAAAATGGGTAAGGAGGAGTTGGATTCTGCAAATCATGAACAACAGTCTTAAGTGCCCTAGCTCTTAGGACCTTTTTCTTAACATTTTTTCTGAAACATAATAATTTTTGAACTAGAAATATGAAAAAAATATTGCTGATAGCCAAGCATGCACAAATAATTATCTTTGATAATTTTTCAATAAATAAAATGATGGTCAGGAAATGTGGAAATGAATGGTAGAAATTTGCGAAATTTCATAAAAAACAAATAAAATAATAAAATTTAAATTCTAAAGGTGGTTCATAGGGACACCTCAAACAAAATAAAAAGTGGTAGGCATTTCCTAAATGCTTATTGATATTTTACCTGAAAATGTCTGTAAAATTGTCAAGGAAATTGATTTTGTAAATTTGACTTTTGGAAATTACTTTATAAATATTTCTGCCATGAAATTATTCAGAAATCCTGCAGATAATTTTCGGTTTATTCAAGGAAAAAAAACCATCTAAATCTGTAGTATAATTGCAATTTCCTAGAATATTAACATTTAAATGTCAAGAAAAACAGTTTTATGAATTCATTTATAAAATTTTATCTTCAATTTCTTTTTGGGAAAGTAAAAACTGCTGAGAAATTGGTTTTGCAGAATTTATTCCAGTGAACAATAGACTGTATAATTAGGAAATTATGTAAGTCAGAATCTATGGTAGTGGAATCTCGATTTCGCAACTTGCTTATTAACATGTTGCTTAAAAATTTATCTAAAAAATTACCAAGGAAATTCATTTCCTAAATTTCTTTTTTGAAATTACTTACATTTTTCTGCTTGCGAATGTTTCATAATCAAGTAGGCTACTTTTCAGTGGAATTACGAAATTTATAACAAAAACTGGTTTTGCAGAATTATTCAGTTTAGTGAGAAAGTCATTGTAAAAAGACATGAAATCAGAAGCTATGAGAATTCGCATTAAAATTTTAATTTTCCAAATTGTTTATTAATATTTTGAAAGAAAATTTTTCTTAAAATTTCACGGAAATGACTTTTATTGGTAAATATTTGCAGAATTCATTCAAGTGAAACACAATAATGAAATATTAACAAAAACGAATCATTAGGCACTTTGCGCCATACAACAAAAGTTGGAAAAAAGTACAAAAGTGCAATTAACAACGAAAGTTTAAAGTAGTTGGCAGCAATCCAATTCTAATATTATAAATAAATAAATTGAAATTATATTAAAATTGGTTTCCTAGCTATTATTATTTCAAGTTTCATCGTTTTATGAATAAAATGCACTTTGATATTTTAGTTTGTAACTTTCGTTGTATATTATACTTTTGTAATTTTTATCAACTTTTGTTGTGCTGCGCAAAGTCCCTATTTAATTGGATAATCCCTAAAAAATCTGGCAGCCCAAAAACAGCTATCTTAAGGTGAGTTTAACTATAGCCTGATTTTGATTATAAATATTGAACCCAATTCCTCGAGATGTCCATTCAGTTCCATTGGCTAATGGAAAAAAAGCAAAAAAACTAGTCCAAATGCAATTGGGTCCAGAAAGTGTAGTGGACCTTAACATTTCGATGACCACAACTAAAGTTGAATTAAACTTCGTTTAAATGCCATTTTCGAGACCCACATTGCTTCGACTCTCTTTTCTTGGTTTATTTATTTATTTATTTCCAAAAAATGCAATATACTTCGTATACTGGACACCGCTTTTATTGGTTAAAAATAAAAGCAGTGAAGCAGATAAGTAAAGTTTCCAGAGCGTAGAAAACATTTTTACTTTTTTTTTTCTGAATAACTCGCTGTAGCCCTATAAGGACTCCGTAATATTCTCCTTCCACCAGAAATGCAATCTTGACCATTTTGTATCGTGTCCATATATCGTATAAGTAACACAATACATTTGACACCTCCGCAGTCGCATTTTGCCAGTTTCTGGGTGTGTAAGTAAATAAAGACCAATGGCCAGTTGGCCATAATTCACGTTGACCAAAGTAGACAGTGGTGCCTTAACTTATTCTTAAGTACCACTCTGGGAGAAAGTGTTGGACCCCGTTTGTCGTCCACTCTTGATTAGGAAAATAACTATTACTCGTTGTTTATAGGAGCAGTACAGTCCCATCTAAATTCACCTAATGCACTTCTGGGCACTAAATTTTACTATAAGGTCACTTTGTTTTGCTATAATAACCTCTCAGTCGTAATGTTGTATAGATTTTCTTACATATATACTCACTCTCTCTCAATGTGTGTGTATATATACTCACTCCTTTTTTGCTCTTATTGCTATTTTCCATATCCACTAGCAAATATGGTCTTTCGCACCATTAGCTTACATGTTTAATGTGACCATAGGGGCAGTGGAGTAGAGCCATTGCTAGCCATGCGAATATACTTAAACGGCCATGGGTCAAGTCCCTAACAAGAAAATAAAAAAAAGAAAAACCCCTCACTTTCGATTTTTCTATCTCAACCACAAATAGTGTAAAAGTTTGGAAACCATTGGATGTATGTAGTGAAGGACTGAAATGGGGGCTAAGGGGTCTAAAGAAAATGACCATATTGACCATTTAATTGTATGTGGGAATATTTTTCTGGTTATATCTGCTTGTGGGCAGGTAGCATGCATATAAGGCAGAAATTTTTAAGTGGGGAAGGATGGATGGGGGGGGGGGGGGGGAATAACAGTGTTTTATCCAGAATATTTTCTTATTGGTAAGGGTCAAAAAGGTTTTAACAATAATTTTTTTGGTTGGAGGGGGTTATAAACAGATTTATCCAAAAAATTTCAGGTGGGGGGGAGGGGGGCGAGTCAAGCAGGGTTTTATATAAAATTTTTCAAGTTAGGGAGACTTGAACAGGGGTTTAGGTTGAAGGGGGGGAATTCAACAGGGTTTTTTCCAGAATTTTTCAGGTGGGGGGACAACAGGATTTTATGCTGGAGGGGGGGGGAGATCAACAAGGTTTTATCCAGAATTTTTCAAATTGGGGTGGGGGGCATAGGCGCATTTAGGGGGGGCCTGGAGGCCTGGGCCCCCCTTGAGATCTGAAATACATGGTAAAATTCCACCGGTTCCCCCTCCTTGAGATCTAAAATACATTGTAAAATTCCACCGGCCCCCCCCCCCCAACAGCAGGTCTAAATGCGCCTATGGAAGGGGGGGGGGGTTCAATGGGTTTTTATTCAGAATTTGAATTTTTCAGGTCGGGGGGTCCACACATAGGCGTGCGCAGGATAGGGCAAGGGGGGCACTTGCCCCCCCCCCCCAAATTTGAAAATTGTGAGCAAAATTTTCCTAAAAACAACATGAAAACAATGAAAAAAAATCACTATTTGCAGAAAACTTTCGCCTCCGGCGGCTGGGGGAGCCCCCCAGACCCCCCAAATGGTTAAAGTACTCAGAAACTGGGTGCCCTGTCTGGCTGGGTACATATTTGCCCCCCCCCTTATCGTTCACCCTGCGCACGCCTATGGGTCCACAGGGTGTTATCCAGAATTTTTCAGCTTTAATTAGGAGTTTAACAGGGTTTTTAGCTCCAGAATTTTACGTGTGTGTGGGGGGAGGAGGGAAGAAATGGGGGGGGGGGGAAGGTTAACAGTGCATTTTAACATGCATTTTCTAATGATACATTAGTGCCTCACTTCATATACATGTATTCTTAAATGCATTTCCAATTGCATTACTCTTCGACGTGGATTGGACTTACAAAATGATGTAATGAATTTATTTTAGCAAATACTTTACAAAAGAATAATAAATATTAATTTTCTGATTTTTTTGCTCCCCAATGTTAATTGACAATGAATAATATACACACAGAAACACTGTGATAATATTATGGTCTATAGATATATTGTATTGGAAGTATATACTCGTTATGTATCCCATGTTATCCAAATAACTGAGTTTTCATTTCTTTCATTATTCGGATGCTTTGGAATGTTTCTCAGGAGAATTTCAGTGTATTTTGAGCCTATACAAAAAAGCATTGAATGGATGTTTTTTTCTCTCCTTTTCTTCCCCCCTTATTTCCAATTGCACTTGATTTATTCGATATAGGCCTAACGATGGACTTTATATATACTTGCATCAAATCTATCTTAACATAAGAAGTGACCATTGTAAAAACGCATTTAATATATACAGAGAGAGAGAGAGAGAGACTCAGTCATATATATACACGTTGGAATATAGTGCTTTTCTGGTAGGGGGCCATTTACCCCCCTAACTTTACTTTAACCCCCCACCTTTAACACGTTACGCTAGTTGGAAGCGAAATTTAATAAAGCCAATATGGAGGGGATAACGTATAGACAGAGGTCGAGTGCTTGGGCCACATTATGGGTCCTACGGGACAATTCGTAGTAATACAGCCGAGATTGAACATACTTGATGGCAATATATATTTTGCCCATTAACTGGAGCGCCTCGAGTGCATTGTACTGCTGCTGCATGTGCATTTTCTATATATTTACAACATTTTTGCTGGTCCTAAGTTTTTTTTTTCTTCAATATTTTCTTTTTCGTTTTCTGCTTTTTTGTGTGGAAAAATATATCTTACATGAAATAAACCAATAGCAAATGATTGAGGTAGAAACACAGGGTTGGGCAAGTAAAAATCGTGATTTTTGTTGAAAAATAAATAAAATAAAATAAATATAAGAATTTTTTTTATCAAATTCTTATATTTATTTTATTTTATTTATTTTTACTAATTTAATTTATCAAATAAATTAGTTTGTTAGTGTTTATTTTTTTAAAATGTGTTATTTTTATTTTATATAAATAAGAAACCAAAAAAAATTGGTTTAATTTTGTTTAAAGAAATGGTTCAGTTATATAATTTATAATTTGGCCTATATTATATTTATAATATATAATATAATAAAATAATAATTTATAATATATATATTCATTTTTTTTACTTATTATTTATTCATTTTTTTACTATTATTTTTTATTTTTATAATCTATATTTAAATATAAATATATATAAAAATATAAACATGTATAAATAATATATATAATTATAATTAATTATATTTATATAATTTTAAAATAAATTATTGACTGAAGCTGAACTTGAATAGAAACAGTGAATGTACTTGATCATTCCAATGAATTTTTGACTGAAACGAATTCAATACAATGCACTCAAATTCAATTCAATTCTGTACACTACAATCAGCATTATGCATGATGTCATTTAGTAGAGAGGGGGGCCTAATCCCCATTCCCCACATGCAGTATCAAATGCCATTTAGTAGAGTGGGGGGGGGGGGGGGGGCTAATCCCATATGCAGTAATTATGTAAACAGATTAATGGATAATCCATTATGGAAAAAACAATTTTTTTATATAAAATGCATAATACATTTATTTCTACATTTACTGAAACACAAAAATCAATGCATTAATTCACAGCAATTTTCTTCTTCCCCAAAAAAATTTAACATTATCAGTAAATTTCAAAAGTATATTCTGTAGCGATTTCTCAATGTTTTTTTACAAGATTGATTTAAATCATAGCAACATTGCAAAAAAGTTAGGAAAAAAAGTAGCCCCCAATATACTTTTTTTACTATTATTTTTGCTCGCTGTTGTTGTTGTTGTTTATTTGTTTGTTGTTGCCAAGTCACGTGCGCAGCTGGACAGAGGGATTGGTCAGTTGCAATGCATGGGAAGGCTTTGTTTCAAGCGAGATTTCTTGTTGGGCAAATAAAAACAAAGAGGCCGGGTGTGTTTGTGCACATATATTGTTTTTGAAGGTTTTTATGAAATTATATTTGTTGTGCGCATGCGCCATTTTTGTTGCTGGTCTATCGGCTCAACCCAGTTCTTCTCTAAATTCTTTGAAATATTTTGTGCTGATTTATGAAATTATTTTTCAATTCCCATATAAAGTGTGCATGGGTTAAAGGGACATTCCCACTTTGAAACAAGTGGATTTTAGGAAAAAAGAGCATGAAGAATTAGGAAAGGCATGGAAACTGTAATTTGATTTGAGCCAATTAAGTAATTTGAGAAATAAACAGACTTAAAAATGCACATTCACCAGTTTGACTTTGATTAATTTTGCAGGAAAGCGAAATAAATTAAGAGTGAAGTAGCGCATGTGCACATCCATTATTGTTTGCCTATTGAATAATAAGAATGCAAAAAAATAACGAAAAAATTGTCGAGTTTGCTACTACATGTATTTTAATAAAAATCCAGGCCTCGAGAAATTTTTAAAAAGTAAACTAACGAATGGTACCATTCATTACTTGTAACTTTTAGGAATGATACCTTGTTGGATATTCGCTACTGTTCACTTCTGTAACTTCAACAATTATGGGTTTAATTAATTTCTGTAACTTTTAAGTTCATTATAGGGACACTTCCAGGATCACTGTGGGTTCACTTATCTCATTTTTGACAAGTTGTCTCATTCGCTACTTCTGAATTAAGCCATCGACTTGTTACAAAGTGGGACTTTCACCTTTAAAGAGGAAATCTAAAATCACAACCAAAGTTCAACTTAATATTTGAACGCTCCCTAACAACAGAGTAATACAAAGAGGGCTTCTAATATATTAGTTGAGGTTGCAAAAGGAAAGCAATTGAAAAAACATAAGCAAAAGCAATATATATAATAATAATAAGGTTTGCAATGGGGCCTCTGGCTGTTTGTTGAACTCATTATCATCCAATGGAGTGTAATTCCCATGCTTTAGTGCACGTCATTTGTCAAAGCTGTATTTACATTGTAAATATTTAATTGGCATCTACATTAACTAGGTTGATGATGATGTAGGCCTACTTTTCATCCGGTTTCCCAATTCCAATCCCAGGTGCCCTTCTGTTTTCTCACTACTTCTATATTGCATTATACATGCTATATTAAAGCTTTTGACGAAATCCCACTTTCATATATATGTGCATTAATGATGTCACAAATGAAAATTGGGTAAAAATAAGTGCATAATTAGGTATTTGAATGCATGGACTTATACCCTGGTTTTAGGGCAAAACAGCCTTAAAAGTTCTGTATGAAAATGAAATCTGAAGAATTCTAGGATATAGTCAAGTAAGCCTATTATTTGTAACATTTGTAATTCTTTTCCTGTATGTAAATATAAACTATCATAATGTTAGGACCATACCATTTGTGCCTGGTAGCATGCATAGTAACTATATTTTGTTATGGTTAATTTGACTATACAGTTTGTTTAGTTTCTATTCAAATTTTCTGCATACCGTTAGTTGGAATTGAAGTAAATAAATTGAATAAATTTAGTTAATTATTTATTCTGTTCAACAAAAGAGTGGACAGAAATGGAATTAGTCAATAATGTTTTAATTATGCAATGATTTGGGGGTGATTTTGCCTGATTTTGAGAATTGCATTTTCTTCCCATCATGCTTGTCATATGCATGTTGTATGTATCTAGGGTATTGATTTGAATTTAATTGAATTTGATATTTGAATTGATTTATTGATTTGTTACTATCGCACGTTATTGAATGGTGTGTAGGCTTATGCAGATGGCTCGACTATATTTTGGTGATGTTGGTCAGTGGTGGCCACAGTAATCGAAATCTTAAATTTGTTTAATGATTTTCAAATATTTTTCATGATTTTTCAAATATTTTTAATGATTTTTCAAATATTTTTTAAGGTCTTTCAAATATTTTTAATGATTTTTCAATATTTTAAATTATTTTTCAATATTATGAATGACATTCAAATATTTTTAATGATTTTCAAATAAATTAATTTTCAAATATATTTTTAATGATTTTCAACTATTTGAATGATTTTTAGATATTATATTTCTGTTAATGATTTTCAAATACATTTTTAACTTTTTGATGATTTTTAAATATATTTTGAAAGATTTTTCAATATATTTTTAATGATTTCAAATTTTTTTTTTAAATCAATACATGTCTCAATTTTTGTATATTTGGAAAAAATATTTCAGAATCAATTTTGATTAATGTATTAAAATACATAAACCATTGAAAAGAATCTTAGTTTTCTATTTTACCCATAATGCATTGCTACAGGTCTCCATTAATAGTAAAAGCCAGCATCAATTCAATTCAAATCTGTACTCTATGCTTACTGTCAATGATTGGAGCAGTATATCAAGTAGGCCTATAGGTATAGTTGTTCAAAAGTGCCTCAAGTAGATTAAATTTTTTTCAAAAAAAACTTCCCAAAAATGAAGTTTTGTTTGCAATTTCAATTTGGTACATTAGTGTATAAGTTCATAATCTGAAAGACTCGTAAAAGTCTTTTGCATCAAAATGCGATCCATTTGATTTTCATGCACAATGCAGATTTGAATGCAAATCGTGATCCGTAATTTAAATGATTTTCCAAAAGGATTTAATCACGGTTGAATAATGGGGACGCGATAAATTATTGTTATTAGTGTTTCTTAAACTGGGATTTAGTCGCATTTAAAAACCTGCCGGCTTTAATTCGAATCAAACTGCTTCTAATTAACTTCAGTTACACCCATTTCATATAATCAGGAGGTTTTTTTTTTACATTTTTATTTTTACATTTTTATTTTAATTACTAATCTCATTAAAGTCTTTTCAGCCCTTTTTATTCATGCAAAAGCGATGATAATATTAAAATGAGCAAATTGGAGGTGGGACTTCCCCCTCGAAATGGGGGCAATGGGAAATGGGAGACAAATTTAAAAGAGCTTAAATATAACAGTCGAAAGCTGTTGAATCGTTAATTTTTATGGTGTATTTTGGGTGAATCCCTCAAAACTTTCAACTTTGATAGCAAGAGTTAACGAAACTTACTCATTTTCTTACCCTGTTTCACATTAGACCTAATTAATTTGAATGTTGGTGGTATACAGGGTGGGTGCAACATTCGTTTTCTGAATTTTCAAACATTTGGAGAATTTACCAAAAATACATAAGTTGTAATTAAAATAAAGTTAATGTAAAACTACCATTTATTTTATTTAGAATTGTTTTTTAATGCAGAAAATGGCTCCCTGATTGAGGAAGCATTAGGCGTATTTTGGCGTTATTATCCTCTCATACGCTGTAGTTATCCAGTTTACAAGTTGTTCTTAACTCTATCATAGGATACAAGCAATACGCTAAAACGCAAAGTTCTTCATTCGATGATTTTCCTGTACGAAGCATCCATAATTTCTGTTACCTCAGTTGGTACACCACCTATTCAGGTAGATAACAGGTTGGTTACCCTTTTGGTTACCCAGCATCGTTTTCCAAAACGATAACACAGCTGGCGTCAACAGTAAAACGCTCAAGGTCCTAACTATGTATCCAAATGGTAACAGGGTAATAACGCCAAAACACGCCTATTGGCTATTTTTAAGACATGTGAAAATAACACTTTTGTCCAGTTTGTTTTAACGCCTGCCGCGCCACATGGTTATGACCTCTGCCCTTTGACCTTAAAGTTTTTATAAAACAACAGTTATGATGCAAATTTATGTTCGAACTCCCATTCCCCCCCTCCCCCCTCCAACCCCCATTCTCTACTCACTGCTATGTCTTAACAAATTAAATAATTTGTATTGTATTTTTGACCAACTTAATTGTTAATAAAAAATGTATTCAATTTTGTACAAAATAACCAAATGCTTAAATTTTACATTTTCACGGTGGCTCATTTAGACAGCTCATTCCAAGTGCTAATAGTAGGCCTAGATATATATAGTTAAAAAATAGGAATTTTCTGCCCAAAACTCACATACTTAAAAATAAGGCCCACGCCACTAAAGTAAAACTCAGGTTTTGGCAGACAAATTTTATATATTTTATAATTTTAAAGCGCCACTGATTTTGTTTGAGTTCTCCCTATGAACCACCGTAAAAATTTACATTTTTGTACATTTTAGTTTAGTTTATCGAAATTTCGCAAATTGAAATAACTAATGATTTTCAAAAATAGTTATGTGCAATAATATAACATTTTTAACCAAACCCACCCCTCTCCCCCTTCGGTGTTCTGTAATATGTGATCGATCTAGCAGGGACTGTGTGTATGGGGTATGGGAAAGAGGGGGTTAGTTTTGGGGTGGGTTAAAACCCTATATAAAGCCATCTGGTTGTGACTTTTCTTTTCCCCTTAAAACCGTGCATGTTATGGTGGGTTCACTGAGGCTGATACTATGCTCTTATCCCAAAATGCATGAATCCCTTATGCTTTGAATCTTATTTCTTCATCAAGCCGAGGAGGATGAAGATGATGATGATGATGATGCCTATTTTAGCAGAAATCATCAAGTTTTGCTGAAACGACTTGTCGTTAAGAACACACAGTTGGTATTTCTCTCACGAAGACACACACAGAGCAATAATTAGTAGAGAAGCTAATTAATCCATCCAATGACTACTGTTCTATACCTAAGAAACTATTTTCTATTACTTTCATTTAACGACTGCCATGTTCCTATATATATTGCATTTGATGAGACCAGGCTACAAGACTATATTACTTTTGCCAAGGAATAAATTTAGATTTTTTCCGTATTGTAGAGTGGTTGTATAGCACCAGAGGGCATTCGAATCGCATCTTGTCTTCCAGAATTACAAATATTTATAAAAAAAATGTATTACCAAAGAATATTTAAAATTTGGAGAAATTCCTGTAATATTCCCCAAATATTCCTTTATATTTATGACAAAATTCTTATATAGCAGTTCCTGTATTAATAAAGAATCTCTCGTTAATTTCTATACATTTTGGGTAATACATTTAATAATATTCCTCATTTTTGAAGAAAAAAAATATCTTGCAATATTGTTATATAATAGGAATACAAAATTTTTCCCCCAATATAACAATGCCATTGGCATTCTTTACCAAAAATACAGGAAATATTAATAAGAAGTTTAACCTGAAAATATATAGGGATGAATATAATAGAAATGTTTTCTCAATTCTACATAAATATTACAAGAATTTATTCCCAGAACTAGCAAATATTTTTTTCAAATAATAACTAAATGTTGTAAAATTATTTCAATATTTTTGTTTTTTACAAAATTTTCTTGCAAAAAATGCAAATATTCCAAAGATAGGCCTACTTGCTCACGTGCTCAACCAATTCATGCAAATATTCCAAAGTTCCTTGTTCACGTGCTCAACCAGTGCATGCAAATATTCCA
>JAQIXP010004349.1:0-11667 GCA_034700285.1 Proteroiulus fuscus
ATATGTACCGTTAGTTAACATGGAGATTCCCATAGGAGCATGCATTTTTTAAAAGTGTGGACAGCCCCCTTAATGAATAGGCCTATCAATGATTCAATATAACAGAAGCATAATTGTCCTCCTAAAAATATGCCAATGAAAATATAGGTCCTACAATGGTTACCAATAAAAACAAAAAAAGCTAGAGCTGTATTCACTGACCATAGGTACCATTAAAAATAACTTGGTTAGCGTATTTGCAAAGGTCTGACCTTGACTTTAATTTTAATTCCAATGGTGAATAGTGCCCTATGGCTGTTAATTAAATGCAAAATTACGCCACACAGGTCTTGAAATATGCGCTGTAATACTCAAATTTGAAGAAATATTTTAATATTTCTGCATGCTTCAAAAGTCACCCCTCTCCTGCCAAAAACTACAACTATACCCATGTACTGAAATCACTAAATTTGCATACCATTTGCATTTATTTCAGCTATCCAAAAGTAAATCGGAGTATATACACCCAGAGGCAAAACCACAAATCTCCCATTATCAGGTGAATCTACTCTATAATTTTAATTTTGAATAAAAAAAAATAAAAAATGCTCTTGATAATAAAATAATATACCTTGGAGATGATGGGCAACATGTTAATGACACTTCAAAGGAATCAAAAAATTAATCTGACCAAAACAATGGCATTTCATATAGAATTTAGCCTGCAAGACCCTCTAAGGCTCCAATTACAGCAATAAAATAGTCAAGATTGTGAAATTTTCTAGGACAACTACTGGTACATCAACAGTCATGTCCAAACAGAAACTGCTTAAAATTACAAAAGATCTATGGCTATGGATAGTAGTTGACCACAGTCCATCAATAAATTTAGATAAAACTTCAGCAATCAAGCAGAACACACCTATAACTAATAACCAAACACAGCTCATAATCGCCGAAACACATAAGATCTTTTATAATTGATTAAAAAACTACCGGTCTGTATATATTTACAAATATAACTTCCATCAATATTCGGTCATCCGAATTTGAAGCTTACGCCTTGCAAGGTCTACAATTTGACATTCCAGCGTTAAGCCTACCTGTGAACGAGGTCTCATTGTTTACCTCATATAAACACAAGCCAATCTTACATCACAAAAGCTAAGCCACAAGGATCAAAGTAAACAGTATTATTGTGGAAAATTAGAAAATCGAGAACGAAACCGCTTATATAGCCTACGCATTTCCAACATTTGATCCGGACTCTTTAGCATTGAAATCATCCGCATATGTATTCCTATAATAAGATGCCAACGTTTATGAGGCTTACCTGATCTTCATTTGTTGATAAATCAATCATCCATAGATCCTGAATTCGATAACGATACCACGATTTTCAATCAATTGAGGGTTTAAATCGGCAACAATGAAAATATTTAAGCGCGAACAATAACACAACCTTCTTCACATCGATCACCAACTGAAATAACAGCTGGAGTGGCTAGAGCGTCACAACATCAAGGAAAATAAACACAATCGCCAGGGGGCAGTAGCAGTCATAATTATTAAAAATACTCTCGTTTCCCACAAAAACGATATTCGAATGAAAATCCTATAAGTGTTAAAAACCAATTTTTATTAAATTAATATATTCTTTTAGGGAATAAGCAATTTAGTTTTTTAAGCTATTTATGTAATTTCAATTTGCAGTTTTCGGCCTTTAAATTTCTAAAAATCTGACAAGTTTAGAAACAAAAAGCAATGGCAATTTATAATATAAGAAAAAAAAAAACCATTAACATTCATTGACCGCTTAGGACAGAAAAACTGCAAAAATTTCTTAAGAAATATATTTTTATGTAAATTTATTTATACAGTTACGCTTTTTATTACATGATTTTTTTATAGCTAGCTAGCTTGCTTGACAGCTAATATATTGCTTTTTTACTTTTTAAAGCTTGCAATAGTTAATTTCCGAGTTGCAATAACATTTGTACTCTTGATAAATTTAGAGCTTACCTAATATTTAGAATTTAGCGCATGACTGGCATAGCCGTAGCAGCCTTAGTATGAGTTACATCCGTTTCTCTCCACATCTGCGTGATGGTCTTCACTTGGGTGTAGAAATTCACGCCCTGAAATAGACATTTTCTTTAAAAATCACAGATATTTAAGTTTGGCTAAACCTTGCAGCTTAAAAACGTACGCTTTTGCCATAAAAGTTTGCATCACCCAAGAAGGAGCCCCTGGATCCAGTGAACGAGAACATTGGAAGTGGAACGGGAATGGGAACATTTACTCCAATCTGCAAGTAAAATATTAGGAAAATATCAATAATATTGATACTTTACCCCATTAGAAAATTAAATGGTGCACCGACCTGTCCGACGTCAATTTCCTGAGTGAATTTACGTGCTGTAGCGCCATTGGAAGTGAAGACGGCCGTTCCGTTGCCGTAAGGATTTTTGTTGATGAGATTAATTGCATCATCCAAGGTGTCCACATTTATAGTTATGAG
Organism: Proteroiulus fuscus; assembly: GCA_034700285.1. Classification (NCBI taxonomy): domain Eukaryota; kingdom Metazoa; phylum Arthropoda; class Diplopoda; order Julida; family Blaniulidae; genus Proteroiulus; species Proteroiulus fuscus. Next base: position 2,501 of record JAQIXP010004349.1, read on the forward strand.
AACTGGTCCAAAAATTTCCTCTTTATAGCATGTCATTGAAGGCTGGATAAATTTAAACAAAATTATTAGAATTTTGCTAAATGCAGCAAAATTGGCTTTGCAAAATTTAAAATTGCCCACCTTAACATTGGTTAAAATTGTTGGACCGACGAAATTTCCCTTTTCATAACCCGGAACTTTAATATCCCGTCCGTCCAATACGAGATCTGCTCCTTCTTTAACTCCACTCTGTATCAGGTCAAGAATGCGTTTTTTGGCTGCAGGAGAAATGACAGGACCCAAATCTGCACCAGGTTCCTTTCCTAAATGATTTTAAATGTAATGTAAAGATAAATGTGGTCCATTAAGTCAAGCATAATTAATATGGTGCACCAGTTTTCAAACCTTATCATGAATTTCATTTTAATATTAAAAAATTGTGGTTTATGCCCAAATTTGAAATTGCTTTTACGTTTTTCTTGCCTGACATTGTTAATAACGTCTAAAAAGCCTTAAGCAATTTTAGCAGGGTAAAAGGCTACTTTTTCTTTTGTTTTGCAAGTTTACTTGCAAAGAAACATTCAACCCCATAGCATATATTCAACAACTTACCAGCATTTACTTTTAATTTCTGAGCTCTGGCTACTAAGTCTGGAATCCAATTTCTGGCCTCTCCAACAAAGACTGCTGTAGAGAGGGCCATACATCGTTGGCCTGCTGCACCAAATGCTGCTCCAACCAACTAAAAATATAATGACGATACCAAATGATGCCCAAGAAACCCACCATACAAAGTTCAAATTACGCAAGAACATACCTGATTAAGAGTGTTTTCCTTGTTGGCATCAGGCATAATCACTCCGTGGTTCTTGGCCCCCATATTCGATTGCACACGTTTCCCATTTTTGGACCCTCTTTCATATATATATTTGCCCTATAATATTACATCAAAACTTAACCACTTGACTTTTATCAAAATAGAATTTTCAAAACTATAAGCAAGCATATAAAGTCCCTAAAGTAGATTCGCTTACAGCTGTGTCCGAACCGACGAAAGAAATGGCTCTTATGGCAGGATGATCACAGATAAAGTTCACGGCTAAAAACAATTTGGCAATGGTTATTTTCAAAACATTTTAAATTTGCAAAAGAATTTTTTAAAATTATGACTAAAAAATGTGGCCTTTTACCATCGTGTTGTCCATGTATAACGTTAACCACGCCATCCGGACATCCGCATTCCTTGAGCATTTCCATGAGCATCATAGTAGCGCCAGGATCCCGTTCTGACGGCTTGATTATGAAAGTATTCCCAGTCACGATGGCCAATGGAAACATCCATAAGGGAATCATTGCAGGGAAATTGAACGGCGTGATTCCGGCACACACTCCCAAAGGAACCCTCATCGAAATTGTGTCCATATCCTTCGCAATACTGGGCAAAGCCTCACCCAACTGCAAATTTGTGATGCCACAGCAGTGTTCGACAACCTCTAAACACATAGTTAGTCTATTAAAAACATTTAATTCATTTCAGCTATTCAAATGTGCACCTTGTCAGTAGAATTCATACTTACGCAGTCCTCGTAACACGTCACCTTCAGCGTCGACGAGAGTTTTGCCTTGTTCTAAAGTGATATTTTCTGCAAGGGCTTTCTAAAAAAAATATAATAACTCCTCCTATTACAAAAATAAAAGATATTTTAAAATGTAATAAATAACTGCCAGAAAATCAAGCGTGGTACCATATTAGCTTTGATGATATTTTGTAGTTTGAACATTACTTGTTGCCGACTTAAAATCGAAGTATTCGCCCAGGAAGGAAAAGCATCCTTAGCCGCCGTTACGGCAGCCTCCATCTCATCTTTGGTGGATTTTGGCACTCTGGTAATTACTTCATTGGTTGCCTATGACATTAGCTAAATATAATCAAACAGTATTGGCACAAAATATTACCATAATAGCTACGGAATTGGAGTTTACCGGGTTGTGAACATCAATCCAGTCTTTGGTTTTCGACTCGACAAACTTTCCATTAATGAAGAGCTTTGTAGTTGGCTGTAAAATAATTTTAAAATAATTACAAAAAACAGAGGCATTTTCAAGCTCAAAACGGCTGTTGTACTCACAGCTGATGCCGAATAAAAACGAAGAACTGTATTTAAATTCTTCAAATTCTGAAACCAAAATAAAATATCAAACAGTGACGGGTGTATTTCAAAGTATTCAGGAATTTTTTATTCTATGGTTGTGGTCAAGGTTAACGAGAAGGCAACCATACATATAGTTCAAAAGAGTGCACTGGATAATTTTGATAAGTTATGTCAGCACCACTATCCAGGCTCTAGCATATCAGCAAAGCCGTTACAATGCAGCCAGAGATTATGCAGCAGCCTCACAGGAATAACCAATTTATCATGAAACAATCCTGATTTGCTTCTTTCCAGTTCACTCTTCCTGAATCTTGGACTCAATAGGACCTTGGAAATCATGCAAAGACTGACACAAAGGTGTATTATATAGCATATACACCAATGTGCAGCTTCACAAAAGTGCTTACCTGGACTGTCACTTTAGTCAGCAATCCTTGCACAATTGCCATCTTTACAGTTGAAATATTAAGATAAAACAAGTACTTTCAAATGAGTCCAACCTCAGCAAAAGCCAAGGTAAAAAGGCTTCTAAACAGCATCGAATGATCACATAGCCCTGAAAAGAATGGAACAGGGTGCTTCAAAAAATCACATCGACAACTTTTATCAAAATTTTCGCTTCACAATTTACTAATACTGTCAATTTTGCAAAACACATACAATAAAAGCCAATCATAACGAGATATAGTTTAAAATTTAAGTAAATATTACAAAAACTGTCTAATTTTATCATTAAGTAATTTTGGTACACCACTGTAAATTTGTTTTGGCCTTGACCAGTGCTACCAGCTACTGTTCCCAAATATCGTTTCATTCGTCATCATGGCGTCTTCTCCTAATGCGGGTAAGTTAAAATTTTGAATTAAGTCTACAATCGTTGTTTATTTATCAATTAAATATGAAATTAATGCGCAATAATAACTTATATTTGAGACGTTCAATGGTTTCTGCTGTAGATTTGGAACAATCCTTGCTCAGCCTTGAGAAATTGGATAGGTCTTCACCAGATTTATGGCCCGAACAAAGTAAGCTATAAAAATGTATTTGTTTACAGCATTTAATTAATATTTCCCAATTAAACGGCAAATACATCTCAGATTTAGTAAGCCTAGCTAAATTGATGAGTATGATATAATTTTGTCATGCGATAAACTACACAATCAGTTTTAACAATTCATTTTATCATTCTCAGTACCAGGATTGGCTGAATTTGCTGCAATTCAACCGGTACAGTTAATTAGTAGTAAATTCATTCGTCTTTTAAAAATTAACTAAAACATATTAGGATGTTGTTTCCCAATAGCTACCGACTGGGGATAGTCCTCAACCAAAATGGCTGCAAAATTTGGACCAAGAGGACATGAATTTGTTACAAGGCAAAGAACAGCTTCTCAATGCTTTCTTTATTTTATGTTTTTCCAAAGAATCACTGCTTAAAAACCATTAATTTCAGAGTTTGGAAGCCTTACAGCTTCAAATCTGATTGAAGAGATTAGAAAACTACAAAATTTGGCTTACCAGCTTGGCCTGGAAGAAGGTTGGATTTATTTTTCCAAGTTTAGACGTTTACCCAGTTGTAAAAATTACAATTTTCTTGATGTCTTTTCTATGTTTTCAGCCAAAGAAATGACCCGTGGCCGCTATTTAAGCATTCTGGAAGTCAACAAGAGAAAACGTTGATTATTTGGCAGAAAAATATTTTTATTATCGTTTAATGCAATTCTCTTTTATTTTACATTTTTTTAATATAATGCTATTAAAAATATAAGTAAACAAATTTTTTTTCTGCTTAATATTGGGAAAATTGAGCCACTCATATAGATACTAGTAGGTGTAGCAAAATTCATATTTTTCTAGAAAGTCACGGAAGATAAAATGGAAGAAGAAAGTATAGAAATTTTTTTTAATAGTCACAAATAAGTTACAAAAATAAATATAGTCTACCTCAAAAAATTGTAGTAAATTCCTAAAAAAACTTGCATCTTACGTTCCATTTTCACCCTTGCATATGAACTGAGGGGTACGACGTGGCACTTCAACCGAGTCTAAATTTTCTCTTATGGCGGAATTCCAAAAAATTCCACTCCAAAAACGAGAAATAAAATCTGTAATAAATGCCAATAAAGTCATTAAAATTACTTTCAAATTTCACTAGTGTCCGAAATTCCCATAACTGTTGCACCCCTCGGTCGGAGCACCCGCGCATATACCATTCTGTCCCCCAAGATAGTACAAAATTGCTTTAATTAGATAATTTCGGTCAGCTGAAGGACCGCTGCATTATATCTTCTGGACGTACCTTCCTCGAGCTTTTTCATTTATAGTATGGAACCCAACATCACACCAGATGGGCTTTCGATTTGCCTTTCCGTCTCCTCCAATTCTTCCTGAGACGTCTTAGTTTTGCTTTCGAGAAGGACTGAGGAAGACTCGGCGAGTTTTCCACGACGGTTTTAAAGCTCTTCATTGCCACAGAATGAGCTAAATTGCTCAGTTTAGAGCTGATTTCAAGTTTAAAGTCCTGACTTTCTTTGATGGCATTTTCACCCAACTTTGAATTCTTTTGTACGTGAAGAAACTTGTGTTTCTCCTTAGTTCCTGAGTGATCAACCTGCAACTATTGGATTAGATCAACTTTTAACATTTTGGCTTTATGAAAATTATAGTGCTAGACCCAGAATATCAAGCTTAGCTTTGGAAACATCAAGTATAATACATAGGTGACACCTCACCTGAATGCAAGTCTGCTTAACTCCGTATCCATGGCTAGTATTATTAACAAATTTGTCATGGTCTTCTTTCTTTAATAAAACCGTCCCACTTGCTTTCTTCTCATCTAAGTAAATGAAAGCGTCAACGTTAAGTGCTTAAATGAGTAGCGGGAGCAGGATCGTAACGGACCAACAAAACAATGTGACTTACCATCCAAATTCATAATGTGGTGCAAAGGAAATGCATGACACAAAAATGGACAACAGAGGGCTTCATACGGAGATATGCGTTCCTCTATAACAGAAAAAAGTTTCGATTGTTGCACAGAAGATGACCTTTTATTAAATGCTAACCACTCCCTAAAAATTATTTTCTAAGGCTTCGCTTCCATTATGTGCATTTAACAAATGCTATTATTGGCTTATTAATAATGCACCTGATTCCTCCAAATTTAGTTATTCTTTTACTAGTGATCCTGCTTGTCTAAGTTACTGATGAATACGATATTTTTATATTTTATTCTTGTCTAGGGATAACCGTTTAGCAATCAACCTACATAAATTCAAGCAAATGTTAAACTACGTTTTGCAAATGAAAGTGAAAGGACGTGGCAGGAAAATGAGAGGTGCTGCCATTGCTAATTTTTACTACACTGTACTTCCACGGCTTTTGCCTTTAGGCTTTAAGGCCAAAGTGAGCTGATCAACAGAAACCACGAACAAGGTTTGGTCCCCCCATTTTATTTAAAAAGAAGTTTATTTGGTAATTAACAGAGTTTAGAAAGGTTTGCATTATTAGACTATTTAATGCAAATAAATAACTATAGGTCATTAAAATGACTTGGATTCCATAGTTCAGGAGTTTATTTGGTGAAATATTGTTTATTTCAGGTTATGCATCAGACTATGCAGATTATTCTAAATCGGTTCATTTTTTCTCTAGGATATACCTAGTATATAAACACTATGACATTTTATTCAGGCATTACAATTGGTTTGTTATGGAAGTTTTAGAAATTTGAAAAAAAAAATTAATAATTTCATACATTCTGTTTTAATCTAAATACTGTCACGTGATACAGGTGGGGGCTTAGAGACTCCGATTGTGAGATAAATGTATTGGTGCTTCAACGACATTCTCCAATAGCAACCAAAGAAACGCACGGTCAAGACAAATGCATGACCCCAGAAATCCAAGGATCTCTATTGTGTGGACAACGAGACAGTTATACTAACTTGTAAGAAACTACCATGATCACTTAAAAATCAAACTTTAAATTTCTTCAGAGATAAGCATAGTTCCCAAGATAATTTGATCGAATCAGGTGCAGATAGTAGCAAAGTTAGAAAATGCCAATAATGTAAACTAGGCGTTGGTATTACTTAGCTAACCTGGGTTATATTTTAAAAATCCTGAAAGAAGTTGTAAAAAGTTAAAATCTGTGCATTCTAAGTGCTGTTGCAATCTTGAGATAATTTCTGGAAAAAAAACGAAGATATTGAAATCAAAACGCAAAACTATTACCTGCCAAAGAATCCATTTTCGATGTCCGGTTCACTCCTTGAATGATTCAAGAGCACTTTCTCACCTTGGTATGGAAGAGTTTTTCCAGTAAATCGTTCATATTCCTTGCCAAATTTCCCGCCTGCAAATTCTGTCGGCAATGGGCCAAGAACTGCAACCATCTTAAATCGTATTAAAATAATAACTTAAGCGAACAGTTGCTATCAGTAGGCCTAGTAATGAATTAAAATGAATAATAAATGTACTCACGCTTGCCAAAACCTCACTCTTTGTCTCTCCGTTAAAAACTGGCTTGTGAAGGTAAAGTTCGGCTAAAATGCATCCAATGGACCAGAGATCGATGCCAAAGCCAATTTTGACACCAAGAAGAACCTATGATATATAATATAATTTATTTATTTATGATGATATGACAAAGAAATTATTTTCTGGTAATTAAAAGGAAAAATCACCCTAAAAAATCTTAAAGATTGGATAATATGGTGACACAAAAAGGCATTTCTCAAAATATCACAACCAAGCTAGCTAATTAAGAAACGAAATTACTTTCAAAATTTTTAACTCAGCAACAAAAGAATAACGTCATTAGGCAGAGCTTGACCATTATGCAATATTTCATGTGCCTTTTAGTTTGATTGTTCCATACCAGCCCGAGCCAATTAGTTAAGCCAAATTATGTTCGAATGTGTGCTTGAAGGCTCTGCCTCATGACATCTTTTACAGCTCCACAACAACCTCCATTTTGTGTATTTAGGCCTACTTTTTCTTATTAAATAACTATGAGAGAACATGGTTGTCAAACTTTGGAGAATGCATTTTTCATCCCTATATTGTCCGTTGGAAAGTCATTTTAGGGCGATCTTCTCCTTTAACTTGTCTCAAATGAAAAACGACATTTTATGGAAGATGGGAGTACCTCAGGTGCCCGATACATGATGGTTTGCAATTCGAAATCATCTTCATAAAGCGCAATTTCATCGGGGGTCGACCGAATACTGTTGCCGAAATCAGCGATTCGAACGTCAATGGAAACAGACTCATCTTTAAAATAAAATCAATGTTTTAATTAGCCGTTATTATAACCCCAAATTTTATCCTTCAAATAATTGGTTTTCATAGAACATTGTTATGTTTTATACAAAAGGCAGAGAACAACTTCTTAAACAGTGCATGGGATTCAATCTAAAGATTAACCTATATTTAAAGAAAGGAAATAACCTCACAAACATCCATGGGATTCAAGAATTTGTAAAAATTCCAGATATAACCAAATTTATCGGGATTCACTAAGATTCACCTGCGATTAAACCAGATTCACTTGGGTTTTGTTCATAAACTAACACTCTTTCAGGGATTTTCTAGAGCTCACCAATTGATTTGGGATTCCCCATAAATATTTAACTTGTGATTCAATGTGTACATAAAAAATCACAAAGATGCAACAGCATTCACTTGGGATTTACTCACTGATATTCTCTCAGGATTCAGTGAAATTCATCCATTTGATTTGGGATTCTCCAATTAGATTTGACTTGGGATTCTCCAATTAGATTTGACTTGGGATTCTCCAATTAGATTTGACTTGGGATTCTCCAATACGATTAAACTTAGGACTACCATAAGCTACAAATTATTAGGATTTACTAAGATTCCCTTGAGATTAAACAATTACTAACACTGGATTCAGCGAGATTTGTTCCGGATTCATTACCATTCTTTATGGATTCACCGAACTTCACCCAATCTATTTCATTGTCTTTCCCCTAGTTTTAGCAAATATTTCTGCGATTTTCAAATGCAAACATGCAATATGCCGTTAGGTGATAAGACAGCGAATTACACTGATAAAGCGTGAGAGTTCGAGAGTGTTTTTTAAGGTAAAGTGGGCTTTATTTCATCCCTGAAAGGTTCACAATGGCTATTTATGACTGCTGAATTGAATTATTTAGTATGTCAAAGCCTCAAGATTTACTGGATCAAGTTAATCAGTATATAAACGTACGTACCATTTTAAATTAAATTTCCAAACGCCATTAAGTGCAATAAATTCTATCACAAAAATACAATTCTGGGATGCCAAAAACTGAGGGAAATATAATAGAGGCCCGGTACATAGGGCAACTGGCCATTACTGGTTTTACAAGATAAAAAATACCCCAGTAGCCTATTACTTATTTATGAAAGATGGCTACTTCTAAGTTTTTTTTTCGTGCAATCAATAATGTAATGTACCTTTGAGCAGGAGAAGATTTTCGGGTTTTAAATCGGCATGGATGATATTCTGCTTGTGAAGAAAACTCAAGGCAACGAGTAACCTCGAAGCAATAGTCCGGATGGCTTTCAAACTCTAATAATAATCACACAATAAATGAAAACAAAATTAAAACAAAAACAAACGTCTTAAATTCAAAAACAATTATGTTCAGTGTTCGATGCTGCTTACGGTTTGTCTTTTCCAGCCTCTTTGCACGAAGTGATAGTTGATGGGAAAATGGTCATAGGCATCAAAAACCAGGCAATAATGTTGGCCCATTCGAAATAAATTCTAGAAACAAATAATTACTAAATAAGAGCATATTCCCATCCCCTCTTAAGTTTGCACACAAATACCACAAATTCCCAAATTGCAGGCGCCCGCTTATTTAAAGGGACAGTCTCACTTTGAAACAAGTTTGTTTTAATAAAAAAACCGTAAAAAATTATAATTAAAATGGAAATTGCCATTGCATTTGACAATATCTATCAATAAATAAAATGATCTGAATACCTGGATTTGGTTGGCAATGCGAAGCCTTAATA
>JAQIXP010004350.1:0-11666 GCA_034700285.1 Proteroiulus fuscus
GTGTTGTATTTGCACGTGTTGTGTTCTATTTGTACGTGTTGTGTGATTTGTTTCTGCATTGTATTATTTGTAAATGCATTGTGTTTGTATGAGCCACCGTATAGCTTTTATTGTTTGCACGATGTTCAAACTGTAACTGATGTGAGGCTTGAGGTTAAGGGGGTCTCAGTTCAGGGAAAAAATTTCTCTAACTTACGTGCGATGGTAGAGTGCCTGGATCCCGGATCCTCAACACCCGGTAAACAGACGGTTGGACGAGACCGGCACAGGTAGCTGCAATTCGTTTTCTCTTTTTTCCTTCTTTCTTAGGACTCCCAGTCCTATTCCTTTTAACAACTGGAAACTGTTTCCACGCATCAAGAACAAACTTAATTACGGTTCTTAAGGAAATGAGTCCCACTCACTTCTTGCTTTGCATAAGCAAACTTTTATTCTGCATGTTTCCTTCACCAATTCCAAATACATTTCTGGTACACAAATTCGTCCTTATTGATGCAATAAACTGAATTAATGCTAACTATTATTCTGCTGACTAAACCCAGTCTAACTGGTAATGAAAGCAGGAATTATAAGTTACAAAATTCAAGAAGGCAACAAAGAACCGGCCAGGGTTTCGCCCGGCCACTTGTGACCAGTTTCTAATTTTACATGGGCTTATAAAGCCCTCAAAACTAATTAAGTAATTAAATTCGACCCTGGGAGGTAAACAAAACTCAAACTAGGAATTCTGCTAATGAGCAAATCACTGCTCATTAGCATAAACAAACAATGCCTTTCTTTCCAGGGCTTACTTGGGCTTACGTAACTGGTTTTAACCAGTTACGGCCTGGCCTTTCTTGGTTCTAAACTGAAAACCTTCACATCCCCCCTCTTAGCATCACACTTCGTCCCAAAGTGATCTGCCGGAATTGTAACCAAAAAAACTGAAAACTGGAGAATCACTGTTAACCAATAAATTCAAACAAGCTTGAGTACTGCACCGCAAAACAAATAAATCATTAACAGGCACGTTGGAAGGCTTCCACATCTTTCAACCGGACAAACTTTTGACTCGGATGACGGTCCTTCGGGGCTCAGCACCGGTATCAACCCCAATCGTCCAACTGGTTGACAGGTGGAAGGGCAACAGCTGGAATGGCTTTGCTTGGTGGTAGATCCTGGTCCTGGTCCTGGTCCTGGTCAAACACATCGTGATTGGTAAACAGTTCGGCCAGAACTCGTCGCTGTAGTTTTGGCAGCAGCAACAGATGGTTGAAATACAGCAAACACTCGAAAATAACAGCTGTTAGACAATGGCGTCTAGCACATGTAAGAAGAACAGGAACTGCACATGTGCAGATTTCAGTTTGCACTTTTTTGTTTTGCACTAATTTCGCTTTGACGGTAGAACGATTCATTTAAACTAGGCCGCGAAATGGTAAATTTAATTATAGTTGTTTACGAATATTGCTCAGTTTACCTACTTACATCGAGCAAGTATACTGGATTCCGTGTTCACATTGTTTTATTGTTGTTCTGATACAAATACAGTCCGAATTTCCTGTCAAGTTGTCAGGTATCTGTTCAATCTAAAAAACAAAAAGGAGGTTACTTTTTCTTCTTTACTGTAGCAGTGGCTGGTGGCTGGATATCAGGCTGCATTTTGTTCATGACATCTTGGTAGTAAAGTAAGGCTTCATGCCTAGTCTTGTGACGAGGTCCTTTTTTTCCTGGGGTCATCAGTGATGGTAAAGTATGATTCGTTGTATTCGCTTACTCCCCAAAGGCCTCCAGCTTGTTCTTCTTCGAGCTCGTCCTCGGTTTCCTCTTCTTCCTCGGCCTGGGCAGTCTTCACCGGTTTTTCCATAATAACTCGTCTCGGTGGTCCAACTGGCATGGCTGGGGAAGGAACGCGTGGATCTGGAAAAGGACAGTCCCATACGAAATGGTTTGGGTCGCCACAACAGTAGCATCCCCAATGGGTATCACGTCGCCACATCGCATCTTCCCAAACATGCGGGGCTTCGTCAGCAGTCGGATTTATCAACCTCGGTTTGAGAGGTAACACCGTGGGTTTACTTTGCAGTGTTGTTTTGTCCTTTTCTGTAGTTTTTGCAGGCATTTTGGTCTTTGGTGTAGCTCCGGTTTCCTCAACCGGTTCAGATTGTTTTCTTGCGATTTTGGCTAAGGCCCGGGCCTCCTTGGCTCACCGCTCCAATTCTAGACCGGATTCGAATAGTCCGTCCAGCGTCCACATACGTGTAGCTCCAAGCTTTGCGTAGACATCATGCCGTAGTCCATCTTGGATGTACGTAACCAATTCGATTTCAGTTATGCCAGGGTTAACCCGGGTCCAAAGCCGGATTTTTTTCGTTCGCGAAATCTTTGATTGTTTCACCGTCCTGCTGCATGCATTGCATGGCATTTAATTGTCGGACCGCCAGGTACGTAGGAGTACGGAAATAACCGAGAAAATGTCTATTCTCATTATTCCAGCTTCAACGATGGATGGCTGCGGCCGTCTGCATGTACCAGGTCAAAGCGGTTTTGCGTAGTTTTGTAAAAGTGGGCCTTACGCTCATTATCATCCCATCCCTTGGCATCTGCAATACATTCGAACAGTTCAATGTGATCATCGGCATCCGTTGATCCATCATAGACAGGTATGATAGGGCGGGGTTTCGAAGACACGCTGGGCGGTCATCCTCTCACTGCTCTGGCCGGTGGTCCAATAGGTTGCTGGGGCACCTGCTGTGCCTGCTGTTGCTGAAGCTGCATCACGGTCATCATCGCATTTAATGCCTGCATGATGTCATCAATTGTCGCCGGTTTCGCTGCCTGCACCTCCGGTTGTCACAAATGCAGAACTCTCATGAAATTCGTCACATGTACTACTTCGCAATACAGATTCAGGTTCACTTTGTTCTGATGTCTCGGCTCCTCGTCTACCGGTTTCTGAATCCAAGTCACTTCCACTTAGTTGCAAACCCAACTGCTCCGCTTCCGCGTGGAAAATCGTAGCATCGAAGTTACTCGCTGTCCCAGACAATATTATGGAAGAATCCGGGTCCATCCCACGTATCCGGATATTCCACACGCGACTGACTAACTTTTGAGCTCGTGTTTTCACACCTACGGTCTCGATTCCAACAAGTTCAACGGTCCACAATCTTGGATCTCCAGAAGTACTTGGGGTGGACGTCACTAGCGCCCTCTGTTGCTCTCTTTTGTCCCTTTTTGTATGCCCCTTTTTGGGTGGCATAAAACCCAAACACACACTGTCACTGTTCTTAGAAATGTTCAAACTATTAATTAACACTGGTATAACTCACTAGTGTTCATGGAAAAGTTCAGCTCCTATGCTGTCCAAAATGTTTCCGGTAGTATTTGGCACAATACCCCGCACCTCCACCATATAAGGCTTGAGGTTGGGGGGATCTCAGTTCAGCACACAAATTTCTCTAACATACGTTCGATGGTAGAGTGCCTGGATCCCAGGTCCTCAACACCCAGTACACAGATGGTTGGATGAAACCAGCACAGGTAGCTGCAATTCGTTTTCTCTTTCTTCCTTCTTTCTTAGGACTCCCAGTCCTATTCCTTTTAACAACTGGAAACTGTTCCCACGCATCACGAACAAACTTAATTACGGTTCTTAAGGAAATGAGTCCCACTCACTTCTTGCTTTGCATAAGCAAACTTTTATTCTGCATGTTTTCTTCACCAATTCCAAATACATTTCTGGTACACAAATTCGTCCTTATTGATACAACAAACTGAATTAATGCTAACTATTATTTTGCTGACTAAACCCAGTCCCACTGGTAACGAATGCAGGAACTATAAGTTACAAAATTCAAGAAGGCAACAAAAAACTGGCCAGGGTTTCGCCCGGCCACTTGTGACCAGTTTCTAATTTAACATGGGCTTATAAAGCCCTCAATCTAATTAAGTAATTAAATTCGACCCTAGAAGGTAAACAAAACTCAAACTAGGAATTCTGCTAATGAGCAAATCACTGCTCATTAGCATAAACAAACAATGCCTTTCATTCCAGGGCTTACTTGGGCTTACGTAACTGGTTTTAACCATTTACAGCCTGGCCTTTCTTGGTTCTAAACTGAAAACCCTCACACTGAAATTCTGTATTGCAGCCAAATTGTGTTTTCCACTTCTAATATCTGTTTACTTCCGTTTAAATATGGAGAAATACTATTTACTTGTAGAGTGGATCAATGAAGAAAGTGTTTATAGTGTAATTCCTAGCAGCCTGATCTTTGACAAATCAAAACAGAAACTTAGTCAAAAATTGGAAGATGTATTTGATTTTATTTGGGAGAATGAAATCAGCCCTGGTCTTGTTTTGATAACAGGTATGTAAATCATTTGCTTATAGTAATTAATATAGCTTAAATGCAGTTAATGATCTACAAATTAAACCAAAGCCTACAATTATTAGGGTACATTTTGTGTATTTTGATCTATGTATAGGCAAAGAAGAAAAACTTGAAAAGAATGTGCTAGGCTCTCCAAGAAGGCTGCTGATCAATCTTTGATCATAACTGAAGGAAAGAACCAGCTACAAAAAGGGAAGCGGTCTCAAGCTCCTAAACAGTTTGAATTTGAATAGTGCTCAGCAGAAAATTCTGACTTCAAGCCAACACCAAAGGTAAACAAATAGGAGTTTTAAATTAATTACATTATTTACGCAAGCTGACCATTTAATTTAAACATTTTACACCTTTTTACAGAAAAAAACGAAAAAAGATGCCAAAAAATCAAATTCTATAAAGGAGAACTTGTTGGCTGAAGTAGAAAATAACTGGGCGCAAGATAATGCCACAACATGCAATATTTGTAAGTCAGTGAAACTAAACATAAAACAACTAGAAGACAGGAATGGGCAATTGAAAGAGAAAAACAAAAAATACAGAGGTATTTATGTGCATTTATTATTGAGTCAAACAACTATTGCATGATTTTCAATGCAGTACCAATTTTTTTTAAAAGCTAATGTTTATTCCTATAGAAAAGCTGAGTTCTTTAAAAAAAAATTGAGTGGTATAGGAACAACTATTGCTGCCGATGCAAAGGTATATAATTCTATTAGTAAATTTCTGAACAACTAACTCCTATCTATGTGAAATATAACCAACATTTCTATCCTGTAGCTTCAAGCTTCCATGCACCCTATATATCCCCGTATGGTGCTAAACATTATTAAATTTGAAATACATTCCTCGATCTGTCAACAATGTGAGACATTGATGACAGATCGAGGAACAAATTTCACCTCAACACTTTTCCAAGAATTATGTAAAGAGTTAGTAATCAAAAAAGTTTTTACCTCAGCTTATCATCCACAAAGTGATGGACAGGTTGAGAGAATTAATGGAACAATAGCCAAAATGATGTCCCACTATGTTAATAAGAATCAGCCAGACTGGGATGAACAATTACTTTTACTACTATTAACATACAGTTCTGCTGTTCATAGTTCAACTAATAAAACTCCATTTTATTTGACCTAAGAAAGAGATAAACTTTTGCAAATGTCTTTGTTAAAAACTCCAAGACAACCGATATACACAGATAATTTTAAAGATGAATTCACAAGACATATGCAACTAGCGTATGAAATGGCAGAGTAGACTTTAAATGAAAAGTTAACAGAATACCAAAAGGCGAAGAACAAGCATGCTAAGGACTCTGTCATAAAAGAGGGAGACTTAGTTTATTTGTTTACACCTCAGGTAAAACCAGGAAAAACAAAGAAATTTAGCAAACTTAGTTCAGGTCCATATCGTGTTTTACGAAAGATCGGAGAGGTGAATTTTGAGATCATGCATGTAAATAAAACCCAAAGACAAACAGATAGTGCATGTTAACCGACTAAGACGATACATACCAAGAACTCCGTACCCTGAACTTACTGAAAATCAAACGTGCATAGAGGATATAAACAAAACAGACAAATTTCAGAATGAAGATAAGCCACATTCCCCAGGGAGAGATAAGCTAACCTCTATTAGAGAAGTATCCAATTCTGATGAATCCTCAGATGGAAAATATGAGGATTGGGAAAAAGAAATAGTTGAACAAGATTATGCATTCCCACCAACACCTGCCACCTTTGATAGTGGAGTGGGTAGTACTGGATCACCCCAAGTAGTAGAAAGGGAACCTTTGAGATCTATAAGAGAAATATATGAAATCAAACTTTTCAAGTCTAGTACATCCAGGGAAACTATTAAAGGGCCTGGAGGGTATTCGCTGAGACCAATAAAGCCAGTAAGCTATTCCATTACTATTCCAATCACAAAATCGAAATGTTTAATGGAAATATTAGCTTTAAAATTCCCCAACCCAGAATGATCGGAGAAAGATCGAAGTTTTTCTGGTTCTGATCTAGATACAACTATTCTGGAGTTTATTCCAAAAAGGAACAGTCCAAGTGAAGAAAAAGTTGAAATAGATAAAGACTAAATTACAAATTTTGAAAAACCAGATCTACCTGTGGCTGGTACTTCTGCCAAGCTGGCTGATAAAATTGAAAATACAGATAAAGAAATTGAACAAATTGAACCTGAGAAGGAACAGGAAAAAGAGGATCCTGATGGTTCAAGCGCAAGCGTAGTTGAAAAGGAAAATGAAAATTCGGACTCTGGTTCTGATGATGGAGGAACTCAGACAGAGGTTGACCGATTTGAGCGACGGTGGTTAGATGGGTTATCACATCTCTTTTTGTGGTTAAAAACAGCAAAAAGGGAAAAACCCTAAACTAACAATGTAAATAACAATACTAATAATTTCTTGTTTATTCTCCCCAACAGATAAAAATGTATTCATCAATAAAAATTATGTATATATATATATATCTTTACGGACTGGAAGGTTTCATCTACATAACAGGCAATGTTACCATTTGTGAATGGAAAGAGACTAAATACATCTGCAAAAACCGAACTGCTGATAAAATTCCTATTCAATATCCGCATCACAAGTGTAATGAATTGGATTCAAAATTTTGCCAAAATTGTGTTAGATTGTTGTTAACAGATAATCAAACTTTAATTAAACCTTCACATTTTCTAACCCACACTTCTTCAAAATCTGGAGGAAAAGACAAAATTTATGGTTGTCAATTACAGAATTCTCGAAAATCTTGTGGTTGTCAAAAACCTAGTACATGTTCTGGAAGTAAGGATTATTGTTCTTTAAATAAATGTGTGGAAAATAGCTTTTGTTATTGCATGGTTGGTGATGCCAAAACCAAAATTATAACAATTTATAAAGGGCAATCCTTTTCAAATCTTCCTCTTATAACATACCAAGTGTGTCACTACAAGCTGCCAAAAGATACAGAATTGCCAACAAGAAGGTTGATGTCTGTAGATCAGATGATCCAAGATGGAGTCAATGAAACTATTTTCATTTATAATAATCCTATTCTAACTGTTTATAAAGGAAGCATTTTAATAATTCGAAAAGATGGGATCGAAACGGTAAGAAAGACAAGTTTATGATGCCCATTATTCCTTACAAATGCCTGATGAATTATTATTCAGGAGAGGACTCCTACATCTCATTTTAGTGGATGTAAAAGGAAACACCTATGAAGGCAATTTTAATATTGATGGTAACAATTATTGTCCGCTGTTTACATGTTTCTTCTGTACTTCCATTTTCTGATATCTTTCCAGCCTGCCTGGAAACCTTCAGTACTTAATCTATGCTATATTCTTTATACTCACTGGTATTTTATGCATTTATTTGAAAAATCTCTTATGTCTAATGCATGGATCATTATAAAAGGGCTTGTGTATACTGGTATATTCCTATATTTTTGTTTTAAAGAAACCATTAGAATATCTATGCTATATGGTATTCTCATTGGTGACCGTGTCGGAATTTTAGCAAATCACTTACGTGTTTATTTTCAAGCTTTGAACCGGAGACCATTACATCCGAGTTCCATTGCTTTACTGTTTTTATGCTATCTTGCAAATGAGCGAAGTTGATTCAAGCTGAATGGACTGTAACACCTACACAACTCAAACTTCAGAAATAAACACTTGCGAATTAACTCCTTTATGTCAAGGTTGTAAATTGAGCACTCGTGTTCAATTTACCTTGCAGAACATAGGTTATGCAACATGTTTGACGGTTACGGATCACTCGGGCAATGCATTGTTTGATATCGAAATTGCTTATTTGTCATTAAAATGTCATCGGACAACAAAAAGATTGTATTTTACATTTCCTGTTGTAACTCATCAAATTTCTGATATATCTTGTCCACAAAACCAATATTGTGGATGGGGTGATTATTGTAAGAGGTAAATCATTTCCTGGAATAACAACTGAATCTTTGCATTGACCGGGAATAACAGATTGCATACCTGGAGATTCCAGTAGCAGCAGTTGTATGATCATTGACAGTCAACCATGTACGTTTTATAGATGGTATTTGATTCCAAATTATGCTGAGGTGTATGAGGTAACACAACTTCTTGGCTATACATGCCAACCAATATTAATAGTAAATATCAATAAAAATAGTTTTACTTTTCATAGCAAAGACCAGTGCTAGCATTCTTTTTGAAGATTCGATCAAAATTGCTGCGGGGGGGGGGAACTACGATCAACCCACAGAACTTTTAAATAAAAATGTAATTCAATAGGTTGCAAATCCGAAAATTGCATACCTGGATAATGTTGCACATGAGGGAAGACTTAAATATGGAGAGATTGGAGACGTCTAATCAAACTCCTCAATTGTATCCTCATTTTCCTTTGCCAAAAAAGTGTTTCTTGTAGATTTTATGAAGAAAAATTAAATTGAAAACATACGCATAGCTATTTGGAGACTTTAATTTCAAACAAGCAATAAGAGAAGTTGTCTTGAACACTCCATTTTCAAAAATTCACAATAGGTGCAAATTCACAATTGAATTCAAATGCTATCACTAGCAGCGCACTAGTGGTTAGTGTGAATTTAGATAATTACAATTTGATGTAAATACAGAAGTTGTTTGCCCAAAATTAACGGAAATTGAAAATATCCGTGGGTGTTACATGTGTAAACTGCTTGGAACACTTATACTAACTGCTTTCTCTACTTGTCTACCTGGTTTAGTTATAGTGGAGTTAGGAACTATCCATGTGCATACTCATACTAAAATCCGATTTAAAGCCGAGCAAAAATGCATAAAGGATCTTTGCCTAAAAACTCACAGACAACGATCGTGCAAAATTATAGATTTTTGACTGGAAGAACCAGATATAAAATTATTCCAACCAAACATTTCTCTTAGGTTATGCACCAGGTGAATCGGCTTGGACTTCAATTTGGTCTCCTTTCGCTTCATTTTTCTATGGTTTTGGCAGTTATTTGCTATATATTCTAATCTTTGGTGTTTGTGCTTTTTTCCTTATCTCATGTATTCTCAGTACCTTACTGAAAGTCCATTAACTATAAGGAATTATTCTTAGAATAATTCGGGTTGCAATAATAAAACTTCCATATATCCTTACCTGTATAACAGCTATTCTTTTGTATACATGTATATGGTTTTAATTCATAATATTTTCTGTTCATTAATTGTATATCACCCAAATATTATCTAAATGGGAGGATTTGTCAGGTTACATAAATGTGTATCCAAATTTAATTGTCAAATTTTTTGTTTGTTTCAACTTTTCATTTAACATTTCATTAAAGAAATTAATGTAAAAGTGTAACAAGGTCAAGAGGAAAAGAAATTGACTGTGGAAAAAAATATATTTTATAAATCTTGGGTGGTGTGACTGTGACTACTTAAAAACAACAGTGTTGACAGAGACATACAAGATGGGAATTTGAAAAAAAACCACAAAAAAGAGTCAAAAAAGGGCAGAAAAACAAAAACCACCAAAAAACACGGTACAGTTGGATATTACTAAAGAGCGTGCTACCAATTCTAAAAAAAACTTTTTGGAAAACATGGAGTACGAAAAAACAAATTTATGTCTTGGATGGAAAGTGTAAAACTGTACGAAGTGAATGGAAGACGAAAAAATGAAGTTATATCTTGAATGGAAAAAGTGTAAAACTGTACGAAGTGCATGGAAGACGAAAACGAATTTATATTTCCAATGGAAAAAGGTGTAAAATTGAATGGAACTGCATGCGTGAAGGAAGGACGAATTTCTAAATTCGAGCTGGCTACGAACTAAATGCTTCAACATTGTAAAATAGCTAATTTGGATTTTTGAATTGAGGAATTCTGCGGATATAGTGCTGCTGTTCGAAATTCCAATTTGTATTGTTTTCCGGAAAAAATATTTTTACTTTAAGCCAATACCGAAGTTAATTTTATACCATTATATGCTTGATGTGTAATACTTTTTTGGCCTATTGGGTTTACTTAATTGGAGGGTATCTAAACAAATTAATAGCATCTAATTAAAACATCATAGTACTATGATTGGGGAATTTGAATTGATATTGCGTGTGAATATTTGCCACTGAATTATGTCAACTTAAATAAAAGGCAACCCAAAATGAAACAACAGGCTGTTAAATTTATAATTTAGATTAAGTAAGACATTAACATACCTGTCCACTAAATTAACTATGGTACAACCACGACCTTTGATAACTCGAAAATATGGTAAGGGAAAACAATCCCCCACCGACAATTGTATTGATGATAATATCCCAAAAGCAACCTGCCTTAGCACTGTTGTAAAGCTGTTTTAAGGCAAAGATTCAGTGGTACTGATTAACAAATTTTTAAAATGTGTACTTCTATGGTAGAAAATATGGTATTTCTTTCTGTATTGTATGGCATTGAAGTCATACATTATCAGTGAAAGCAAATAAATGCAGTATCTAACTGATGCCTGTTTTTGAAGATAATGCTAGCCTATTACACCACATTTAAATAAAAAAATTGTGCACTAAAAAAAAAGGTTACTGTAATTTAACATCTTAAGAAACCTGCTTCTGAATATCTAGGGCATAAGAAAGAGTGATTCCACCTCTAATGTACAATTTCAGATTCAGCTATTTCAGATATTAGTAATAGTAGGGTCATTTTCAGGGATTCCGTGACCATTTTGTTCCTACCTTTTTTTTGATTGATTACACTAACTGGACCATATTATAGTAAAATGAGCTCCTATGCCACCCTGAGAAGTGACGGCACATTTTTCTAGAGCATTGTCCAAAATGGCCGAAAACACATTGTTTTCAAACATAATGTGCAATATATCTTGATCCAAATAAGCTACAAGATTGAGTAAGGTGTCTTTTTACACTGTTGTTATCATGATTAACAATGTGGGATGGTTATTTTTGAGTACAAAAGTCATGTTGATTTTTCAAATTTCATGTTGTAGGTTTGAGCAGAGCGTCCATTATCCGTATATCACATTGTTGCCCTTAATTCTGTTCGGAGTTGAACATGGTAAAATGCCGACTACGCCTAAACCTATATATAATGAAAGGAATATACTGCCTTAATTAAATGTTTTTTATGTAAGCGGTTTAGGCTGGGTGTCGGATTATACGTAGATCACTTTTTTGCCCGTGAATCCCTTTCCGAGTAGAATTTGATAAAATCATCACACCTTTTTCTATATAATGAAAGTAATATCCTGTACAAATTTCATGTTGTTTATGTGAACGGTTTAGGCTGGGC
>JAQIXP010004351.1:0-11665 GCA_034700285.1 Proteroiulus fuscus
AACCCCGTCAATTTATGTTCAGCCATTATCGATTAATATGTACCGTTAGTTAACATGGAGATTCCCATAGGAGCATGAATTTTTTAAAAGTGTGGACAGCCCCCTTAAAGTTTTGTCCAATATTATATTATGCTACAGATCATCACATTCCAACGTTTATATGTATAGTTACAGTGCTTTAATTGTGGGGTGGGGGAGACTATACGTGGGCTAAAGTAGAATTCTCCATTGAATCCTGCCTCTATATTCTTACCAGAAAAATTTTGAAATTACGCTATATATACATATACAAGACACTTGTGAAGAAAGAAGCAAAATTGGATTTGAATGATTTTGAACATTAGGTTTATATCTTGGGCCTTGTAAATTCATATTTTATGTATACCCGTGGGTACTTTACCGTTGCATTATATAAATTGCTGATTCGATTGCATTTATATAGGAAATAATCATTTCTTGATTATGATTAATGACATGCATCAAATTCTGTATAAGATTACAGCGTATATAAATATATTGTTTTCTTAATTACTTTCTCCACTATTATATTCGTTGCTGGCATGCCTGCTGGTTAATTGCTTTATGCTTAATATGATTTTGATGAATTTTGGGGTATAAGTGCTGTCATAACTGAACACTTAGGTGAAAACGTTTCATAAAATTTACGATTGCCATGAAATCAGAATATACTGGCTACATAAAAACTATACAGGGCATATAACATTATATTAGAAATCAATAAAAAGCCAGTTAAGCTGTTTTTCAAGGCAGAATCAGATGAAAATAGAAAATATTACAATGAATGCATCAGTGAATACCATGCACGTATATGCAAATCAAATACAAATTTTCTTTTTATGCTTAAATTATAAATAAAAACGTGGAAATTAAAACAAAATCACTTCACAAAAATTTAAAAACTCGTATAACTTGCATTATCAATTTGTACAAGTCAGGCACTATTTAGTGTTTTTGCTTAAAAGTTGTCAGAGTATATAAAATCGATATTTGTACATTTTCCTGCGATGTTATTTTTAAATTGATTAGAATAAAAGAAGTATTTAAATCACTTTTCCAGAATTTTGTGAGAATCCCCTATATAGCTCTCCTCCAATACCATGGTATACTTATACTGACTGTGCATAGTACTAATTCAAATTGAATTGAATTGAATATAGAAATAAGTATTTCAAGTGATAGTCAATGTATCATGTAAATTGCGATTGATTGGTGCATGCATTTTAACTATATAGATATTTATCTATCACTTATATAATCAGTCATGATTCCCAATAGCAAAACTAAATAACAGTACTCTTGATGAAAAATGGCTTTCCATTACATGACCCAAATCGATATTTTGAGACAATCGTTTATATTATCCACTTGTGAACGTCTATAAATGTTTAAAGTGTGTTAGGAAGCAGTATTTTGCAGCTTATTACATAGTTTCTGCTTATCTTTTGGAACTGTATTTCCAAAGCTGTAGGTCTACACAAACTTTTAATCGAAAATTGCTGAACACTTTTTTTTTGAAGTGATGACCTAGCCTTTCAAAATTAATGTTTCCGGGCAAAATTTTTTTGGTTTTTATCTATTTCGATGTTAAGAATTGTATACATAAAGCCTTTATAATATGCTTTTTTTATTTTTTTTCTCATGCATGTTTATAAGTGCGATGTCACAATGGTTTAGGACCTTTGTGTAGAAAGATCTATTGGCTTACTTTCATGTATAGGCAGAAGCACATAAATATAAAACCCTATCGACAATTCAGATGCAAGCCTCCATATATTCCGTTATATATATAAAAGGTATATGTCTGGTCGAAGGATGATAAGATAGCCGTTGTTCCTTGAATGTGCTAGCGAATGAAGGGGGTTTGTGCAATAATTCCCTTTGGGAATTTTCTTTTCTTTCCTGAAATTCAGGACTTGCTTTCTTGAGTTCCAATATCTTCATTTCGGACATTGGCGGAATGAGTATTGTTGCCATTTCTCAAGAGACGACTGGAAAAAAAGCTTAGCCTGAGTGAGTTAAGAGTGTTTTCGTTTTTCCTAGAGATTTTTCTTTTTCATACAAAAAAGTTGGAAATGAATAGTTTTACTTTCCAGCTGGAACACAGTCGTCTATAAGCTATGATTTTGTAAACTATAGGGAAATTACTTTTTTTTCTAAAATTATGATCATTACCTTAAAATAAATAGTAGCCTAATTATAGGGATTGATCTATAGTAATGTCAGTGATATTGTAGACGCATTTTCTGATAAATTTACAAAACTTATTTTAAATTCTCACATGCTAACGTCGTCTGTTTATAATTAAATATTGTTGCTTTTATACTTCACTTTACTTCGTTATTTGTTAATCATTAGTGACTTAATGCACTTTTCCTCAAAGGCTTTTTTATACATTCATTCATTTAGAGGAAACGACAAGACAGAATTTTAAGTTCATTTTTTACAACTCTTTGGGAAAACCGTGAATTTTTTTTTCGCAATCTTGTAAAGCCAGGAACATATATGCATAATTTCAGACATACACGTGCATAAGAAATGTCTACCATTCCAAAGTTAATTAATGATAGCATTTTTATCTGGAATGATAAGAGTTTCTTACCTTTATGTCTAAGAGTAGATGTAACTGGTTGCACAATGTCTCTGATAGATGTAATTTACCAATCTTTTTATGCTTAATTAGTGGTCAATTTCATAAGTGGATGTGTAAGGGGCCACATGTATACGTGCCTGCACTCTCCACTTGGTGAATTTTATTAATCCACTGTATACTGGTCACTGGTCAGCCTTCGTGTATGCACTACATGGATAGGTCTGGGTTTTAAAGCTACGATTTTCTTTGGGTTTCCTAACCGAGCACCACAAATTAAAATCAACCTGACCTGTATTTTAAACTGTAACTTAATAGTAAATACACGAAATTAAACTGAGTGTTTATTGCTAGAATGACATGCTTGTAAACAAAATTATATATTATTCTTCAAAACGTTTTTTTGTATTAATCTATGATAACATGTGAAGTAACATATGGTCATCTTCCCAAAGATGATCTTTGAAATTCTCATAAATTCCATGTGGTCATTACCCCATTACTACTGCTAGATAAATCTGCCATATTGTGTGGCAAAGACGATATCAGCGCGGGAGTTCCTAATGACATTCAATTCATGTCACGCATTGTTAACATCTGGTCTTTACAAAAGCATTGGTCTAAGAATGGCAAATCTTTTCTTATTGCTGTATGACCATTCCTTTTTTTGAAAGAAGACATTTGGAAAATAAGAAACGTTTGGGAGGAAAACAGCGTAATTTAATAGTGCAGCGTACAACAACTCTACTAAAACTATTTGAACGGTATTCGTTGTCACTGGACTGTAAAAAAGATGCATTTATTGAACTTGGCACATCAGTGCATTTTTTTCCTTGGGACGAAATTGGCTTTTATATAATCCAATCAAAATGGCGTTGCTTTGAAATGCCTTATTTAACATTTTTCTATGGTACAATTCATTCGTAGAATAATATAATTAAGTTGTGAATGTAAGGACATGTGAAGTACATACGGGAAAGCCACAACGTTGTACTTATTCTGCCATCTACTTTGCTCATGATGAAGCAAGTCATTTGACGAGAACTAAAGTTGGCAACAGAAATGCTTAATTAAGATATTTAGAAAAATATGATGCAGGGAAGTCATTCAAAGTATGTTTTCTAAACTGAAAACTCATTTAGGTGTAATTAGAGTTTGGAATGATGTATTTCTCAAATTACGAAATGAAGTTTAATATGCCTACCTGATTTTCACCTTCATCTTAATGATTTTCATAATGGTCATGCATTCAATTTTGAAAATGTTATTATGGGGCCGTTATTATTAATAATTGTTAAAATCATTATTATCACATATGTTTCTAAAAACTATACCTTTACGTGTATTACATTTCTTGGTCCTCAATAACTGAAGCTGTTGGCTAATGATAAAAGAAATACTTACGAGTTAGTTGGTGTACGGGTGACTAGGCGTTGCCCAGAATTGGCGTTTACCAGAATGGCGTTACCCAGAATGGCGTTCCCCAGAAACTGGATAAAAATGGATTTGGCGTTAACCAGAATTGGCGTTGCACAGAATAAAAATTGGCGTTAAACAGAAATAAATCGTTTTCAAACAAGACTGATAAATATTGGCATTATCCAGAACGCTCCACGTATATTATAGGCATGATAAGTAGTAGGCCTATTCAGAAAACTAATCTACTTGTAAGAGTTCTGATATGCAGTGATAGTAAAGTTGTATTTGCTGAGCCATTACACATGCAGTCAGCTTTTCGAATTTAATTTTGTTTGCCAGAAATGAAGTTGATTTAGACAATAGTTAATTTTAATTTTGATTCAATGATGATTTCATAAAATCTTGTATGTCAGTATGTTTTGGTTATTCAACCGAGTTTTTATTCTAACGCACTCTTAATTTTGCTATCATTTTTTGATTTAATAAAGAAAAATAAACAAAATAGTATGCTTTCATGCAAATGGCTATAAAATGATCATCTGATTCTTTTTTTTATCTTATCAAGCCAAGAAAACTTTCTAAATGTTATTCACATTTAACATGTTGTAGGCGATTTTCTGATTAACGCAAATTTATTTTCTGTGCAACGCCAATTCTGGTTAACGCCAAATCCACTATTATCCAGTTTCTGGGTAATGCCATTCTGGTAAACGCCATTCTGGTAAACGCCATTCTGGTAAACGCCAATTCTGGGCAACGCCAAGACACCGGAGTACGTATCGACAAATTTTCAAGGCTTGTAATTGACATGAATCTAATACTGGACAAGAAACGCTTGATAGAATAATCTTGATTACATAAATGCATTGACGTTTACTTACATTTGGAAAAGATTATTTTTGTTATACTATAGTGTTGAAACAATATGGCAATGTCGATGCAATATTTTTTCTCCTCGTGCAGTTTGGTACATTTTATATATTTTATTAACCCTGTTAAGAACACGTGCAATGTTTCATTTAATATTTATTTTTATATAGTATTAGCTATATAGCTATTCTAGCTACTTGAGTGGAACTGTATTAAATATCGGCTTGGTAATGTTAGCATACAGCCCTGCAATTTGTACTTTTGTATTTGTTCTGCTTAAATTTCTAAGTATGCCCCAAAAAGAACATATGTCTGATGCACTAAAAGCAATTGTTTATACTGGTTTATACATATCGCTTAATCACAAACCCTGTCAGAAATGACATTTCAATTATTTTCACGTAATGCTGATAACTTAGTTTTCAGAGCGTTTTTTTTTATTTTTTTAATTCCAGTGTGGATCCATCACTTGCCATTGTTTTTTGATATATGGCTTTCTGTATATAGTAATTTTACTTAGTGGTTCTGGCGCACTGTTGGTCTGGAAATGTGGAATTGATATCGTTGGATCTCTCTCTCTCTCTCTCTCTGAAAAGACCAAGTTTCCCCTTTATTGCCAAGTTGCATTTGCGCCCTTTCTGCAAACAAATATTAATCACTCCATGGCATCATCCTCTAAGTGACATTTATTACGACTATATCCGGCATACTATGTACATTACAGTTATGATTATGATACCAATTAAGCTGGTTGGAGGTGATTTTATTTTTACAGCGTATAATTTTGCAGCCCATATTAAACATGTAAATGCTGAATTCAATAGTTAGCTCAATCAATCTGGTTTATACTCAAATGGTGCATGTGCTAATTTGACAATTTAATAAACGAAATAACTCGGACTAATGAGTAGTTTTAGGAATTAAACAACGATTATAAATCATAATTACATGAACACATGGCAGAAAAGTTCATTTATATTTTCAATGGGAATAGAGGAAATTTTGGATTACAATATTGTATTGGAAGTTATATATCTATAAGTGATTGTATAGCATTTCTAACTTGGAAAATTTAAAGTGGAATAAAAGAAAAAGCACAAAAGCATGCAAGTTAATACATTTGCTTCTTTAAAATAAAGTATGTATGGTATATACATGATAAAATGACCCATTGTACTTATTTCCATTTTCAAAAAGTTACCTATGACATTCTAAAAATGTGGATAGTGTCTAAAAAGATTTTTTTTTATTTTAGAAAATAAAGATTCCTTTTGAAATAAAAAGTTTGGTTTGAAAAGATTAAATGTGGTATTTGCTGTAGTTTCAGGCGTTTCCGTGCAATATTTATGTGGCACTTTTCTATAGCATTCTGCTATAACCTTTGGCACTAATGCACTAGCAAAGACTATATAGTTTAGGTTAAATTTAAAGAATACTGGTAAGTTTACGCAAATGTTATTTCCATTTTATAGGGATTTCAGATTGCCCCTAGTTATTGCATACACAGAAATGCACTTTAGTTATTCATTGTACAACAAACAAATTGTAGGCCTATAGTCATTTTGCCCCTACCTATAAAATGCTACCGAAATGTATGCGTTGCCCTTTTACAAAGTAGTATTCTTAAAGTTTTTGAAAAAGGCGAACATTCCAAACAAATGAATGTAGTAGTAATATATATGCAATACAGTATGTAAGCAGGACTGTATATACTTATTTCTAATTTCAATTCAGAAATATGTGAATATTACTTAATTAACGAAAACCTTCATGAAATTTCTTGCTTTGCCATGGTTTCATAACTTCCTAATAGAAGTCTTATAATCCATGGAGACAATGGAAGAAGTCTATTCATTTTACTAAAATGAATAAGTAAATTGAGCAAAGTCGTTATATTTAGTTATACGTTTTCAGCCTGTAAATGGCAAATTTTTTCCTCTGAAATATATCCACCTTAAATATCTAGCATTGCTTTATAGTATATATTCAGCAACAATACTTCAAGATGTTTCTTAACACATTTTGACAGACAGGAGGAGACAGCAACCACCATTCTAGTGAATTCGCTTTTATTGGTCATGGCCTATTACTCTGCGAGATATTATTGTAATACCGTATAACAAGGGAACTTATTCTTGTCAATTTGGACCTCCCTGAACATTTCATTCCAAAGCTGGTAATAAAACCCCCAACTCGCTCTCATGTCACGTCTCAGTAGACTTTACGCAGAGAAGATATTATCTAAAAAAAAAGAAAACGAAAAAGAAAAGTTCGTAGCCAACAGAAAACTTGACGTTTACGTTTCGGTTTGAAAAAATAATTGCTCTCTTTAGAAGGAAAAACATCATTTCTAAGAGAGATCTCTATAGACGCCATGGCATGAATTTTGCATTATCCCTGGGCTCCAAATTATCCATGACAGGGGCACTAGTGTGCACGTGTGTGAAGTAATTGGCGGATGTAATTTTCCACCTTGATATCCATATTATATGCACTTCATGTAAACTTTTGTTTTTACTTTAATGATATGGTAAACTATAGCTATTCGATTTTGATTCTTATTGTTTCTTAAAAACTTACATGTTTCAGTTCCAAAATGCTATATTTTTTTTTTTACTGGATAAAGGTTGTCTTTTCTTTCATATTTCTTCTAAAATTAACCATAAGTTTAAAATATGATGCTTTGTAGATAGGTTTAAACATGTTCTAAGCTTGTAGTAAAATCCTTATAGCATATCTTTAAAAAAATTGTGTGCAAAAACTTTTGAAAAATATCCAATGCAATGGTATTTTTGCAGAAATAATTGTGACACATTCATATTCGATATCAAGATTAATTTTAAACTATTTATTAAACAAAAAAAAAGCTGCAGAAATGTTTATATCGAATTTATTAAGCAGAAAGTGCATGTATTATGCAGAAAATAATCGTAGTAGCATAATTGGCGCAGACAATCCAATGTAAAACATAATTCTGCAGAAGCTGTGTTGTTTACTATCCACAGAATGTTCAATATAATTCAATGCATATATATTAAAAGTTTTTAGTGGTTTTTAAAAATAAAAATTATTATGTCAGCAGGACCTGCCAGCGAGAGTAATCAAAAGGTTTTCAGGACGTGTGTATTATCGTAAATGGGGAGTGAACCTAGAAAATATTTGTTTTTTTATAAATATAATAATCCTACAATGCTTCTGCAGAAATCTTACAAAAGCTCTCTACACAAATCGTGATTGTAGAAATCTATGTTAAACTTTTCATGGGTATGCATCTTGTGCGTCACTATTTGTTAACTAACTGGACGTGGTGTTTATTAACCTACAGTGAACTTTTAAGTTATAAATAAAAAATCATCACATTACAATGGTTTATAAAATGACGTACTCTTCGGCTGAATAAGGTAAATACCATATAGCTTATAGTTTTTGCACTAAGGAAAGAACACTATGGTCTCGTATGGACAGGTTCCTAAGATGGGTTTGGTATCACTGCCTTTGTCTTATCATCATATTGTTATCAAGGTAGCTCCAGTACTTTTCCTGAAACGTGGACAAATCATTTCCCCAAGGTGAGCTTTCTATATTTGGTTTATTTGACTCGACCGTGCTTTTCAAGTCGAGACATTTTTATAATACCAAAAATAAACTGGACTAAAATGAATTTGCCAACCTACATATATGTGGGAGGCTTGCACAGATATCTAATTTTAATTCATTGTTATTTTTTATAAATTTTGTTTAAATTATACTAAGTTATTTCCATTGTGTTAGCTTTATTTGAAACTTTTGGTAAAAACATTTTTGTTATGCAGCAATCAATCAATGCCCTTGCTCTTTACAAAAACCATTAAAAAGAGATATATTTAGTGTAATATTTTGTATTTTATAATATGCTTTAAGCTTTATAGCATCATTGTTATATGAAAAGAATTATTTTCATAATTATTGTGAACAATACCATATAGTGGGTTATTTTTGTAATGTTTCTATGGTTAAATCGTTATAGATTTATGTTTAGAAATCATCTTTTAAAAGTAGATTTTCTTTGCATGGATATTTAACTATTCCCTAGTAACAGCCTAGTTTGCCATAGCCTGTATATAGTCCTATTATTAGAGGTTCCTTTTGTTAGAGCATTATGGTAGCTCGTTTGAACATCAGAAAAATATTGGTATTAGTAATGACGTTTAGCCATTACTAATTCAATCTATCCTTAAGCCACTTAACAAATTTGTAGCATGTATGCAATATAGGTCAATTCCAGAGAAAATTACTCACCAAACTGTTAAATTCAACAAATGTCTAGGGGGTTTAACAATCTAAGTAGTTCCTGGCTTTCTTAGTTTTACATTATAAATGGCAAGCCAATATGAAGTATATTATAAGAAAGCGTGTTATATATTATTTAGAATACAAACTTAACCTTTCCAAATACATTTTGATAAGAAAGATTATATGTGAGCCAGCTAAGGTAGTTCGCTCCAATTTTCTATCACTCTTGGGAAATCCGACCATTAGATGAAGATCTAAGATGTTTCCGTCATGTTGGTAACTAAATGTATTCAGGAAATAAATGGCTTGGTCAAATGCCAGCCTTAAAGAATGGCACAATTACAATGATAGCGTTGAAAACTTGTAGTTAAAATGCGCTTTATGCAATGCTTGGCCTAACTTTAAAATTCATTAATCGATTGTGTTAACAGACAGTTATTAAATTCTTACTTGCCTTAGTATTCCCAAGTTCCAACATTTGGCTACAAGTGCTAATTATTTAACTCAAAATACTTTTGAATGAGCAAAATTGCTAGCAGCGATAAATAAATTTCGTGTCAGGAACTTGCCCTATAATATTTGATCCTGTACATACGTGGTCTTATTATACATACCATGTAACTATTTTATGCTGTTGACAATATTAAGAATATAATGTTTTTCTAGTTCACCAATTTTTTAATATCATGGATCAATGAATTTGAAGATAAAATGGAAAAGAAACTTTGTCATTTCTAAATTTTTTTTTTTTTCTCCAAGCAGCATTACACAACATCGTATTGTGTTTGGTTTATTTTTTATACTTTGCTCACGTATGAGTGCAACAAACATTTTAAGCTCATTTTTCATTTGCAAGATTTCTCAAGTTTTTGTTTTATTTGGAAGGTATTTATTTGCAATTAAATTTTAAGGCTACATTGTTGCTTTGCAAGCGTAATTCTAGCAGTTTTCTGTTAAATTAGTTGCTCATGCATATGCCGAAAAATTATAATTTAAAAATAAATAAAACATTTTTTTGGAATGATGCAGTCAGTATGTTTGCCTATATAGAGTGAACCTGATTTGCTTTATTCTGGGTTTCCACAAAATATATTTTTTTACTTTTTTTTCAAGACAAAAATCTGAAATAAAAATAAAACAAATGAAACTATACCTGGAATTACTGAAAATCTGTGCATATTTCTGTGGCAAACCTTGAATCTGAACCTACACTGAAATCCCTAAATATGTAATTTTACACAAATAATGTGCAAAAAAAATTGCACACACTTAGTGTGTATAAATGGTGTGTAACACACTAAATGTGCAATATTACACAATTGCTTGCAATTAATTGCTGGCAAAAATGTATTTGGTTTATGCTGCCTGCATATTGCATTAGATTATGCAACATTCTTCAGTATGAAATTTTTGGCATAAATATGATACTCTAATGATCTAATCAATCACTATGATTTAAATCAACCACTATGATTTAAATCTGACAAACATGCATCTCATCTACATGCAATGTATCTTGTCTGTCATCTTTCAAGCTTGCCTCAATCTTATGACCAATCCTGTCTGCCATCTTGTGTCAATACACCTTGCAAGTCCCTGCCAATGGTCCTGCATAATGCTCCAAATATCTGCTGCATATCCTTTGTTATTTCTTTCGTGCATGGTTTCAAATTGAATATATAGGCCTACAATATAGTTCAGGATTTTATGGATTTTTGGTACAAAAATCAACTTTCTCGGATTCTCACCAAATTCTTACAGGTAGTCTAGCTTTGCATCCTATTTTCATTTCTGCTATCATTTTTCCCATTAACATTAATGGGAAAGTCCCAGGAGTTACGGAGAAGCAAAAATTTTTTTTTCGGATTCTCATTAAATTCGCGCTGGATGTGTAGTTTTTCATCCTGTTTTCTACTATTTGTATTTTTTTTCATTTGTACAAGTTTTAATTTGACACAAAAGTGCAAAGGGGTTAGTTCAGGATTTTATGGATTTTATGGATTTTTGGCAACTATCTCGGATTCTTTCCAAATTCTTACTGGAGGTGTAGTTTTGTAACTTGTTTTCATTTCTGCTATTATTTTTCCCATTAGCATTAATGGGAAAGTTCCAGGAGTTACGGAGAAGTGCAAAATTTTTCGGATTCTCATTAAATTTGCGCTGGATGTGTAGTTTTTCATCTTTTTTTTCTACTATTTGTATTTTTTTCATTTTAAAATCTTAATTTGACACAAAAGTTCAGGATTTTATGGATTTTATGGATTTTTACCACAAAAATCAACTTTCTCGGATTCTCACCAAATTCTTACTGGAAGTGTAGTTTTGTATCCTGTTTTTATTTCTGCTATTATTTCTCCCATTAGCATTAATGGAAAAGTCCCAGAAGCTACGGAAATGTACAAAATTTTTTCGGATTCTCATTAAAGGGAAAGTATCACCTTGAAACAAGTAATTTTTAAATGGTACACACTTACTAGATGTGAATGTCTGTGGCAA
>JAQIXP010004352.1:0-11664 GCA_034700285.1 Proteroiulus fuscus
ATGAAAATTCAAGAAAGTAGAGAAAACCTAAGTTTAACAGTGGGTTAAAGTTAACCCTTGTTGGTACAATTGGCCCTTAGTAAATTAATCAAAAGACAGTTATAAAATTGAAGTAACGACGTCATTTCAAATGCCATTTTGTTGTTTTTTTTCCCCCAAAGTTTCTAAAATGACAAATGTCTGTATAAAACAAAATGACCAATGATTTAAAATAAAAAGTAATTTCCAAAATTAAGCAGAAGCTTTAAATTTTCCTCTGTGAAAATTTGTTTATAAATCTCGTTCACTGACCCCATACGAAGTACAAAAAATGTTTATAAAATAAATAATCTTATTAAGTAGCTCTTCTATATGCGATGACATGGAATTATAAATAGAAATGTGAAAACTGAAACATAATCGTCAACCCCATGTTTTGACACTGAATTGACATGTGTGGCACGATAACACTTTGGGGGAGGCATAAAAGTAATTAAGGCGATGAAATGTTTTTCATAGCAAAATTATAAATCATAAAATTAAGTCTAATTCCCATGCATTCCTGGAGAATATGGTCGATCACAAGTGAAGAAGCTACCCATATATGAAAATGTCTAAGCAGAATTTCGTCTTCAGAATTAAGGTGACGAATTTCTACAGAAAAAAATGTTACTTGTGTAATGCAGAAGCTCAAATTTCTGCAGAAATAAGTATAATTAAGGTGACGAATTTCTACAGAAAAAATGTTACTTGTGTAATGCAGAAGCTCATTTTTCTACAAAAATAAGTATGTACATTTATTTTTCAAATGGAAACCTTCTTTACTATCCTTTGGGAATCTACTTTTCAAGAGAGTACAAGGTCTTTCCATATTAAAAACATAAAAAGTATTCTATATGCATTTCTGCAGCATTTGTTTTTTTTAAAAAAATCAAGTACAGGTTTGGCATTACTTTGGAAATTTCGTAAAACATAATGAATTACAGTTTACTTAAAAGTAAATGTCATCTTGACAAAAAAGTTATTTAAAAAAGGCCAACAAAAGTATTCATATTTGCCACAATTAGATTTGCAAGATTTACCACAATTCAGAAATCCCGTTTTTTTTTAATACCCGCGGGTGGCGCCATGGCTTCACTTTTTCTCTATGGGTTACTTATGGTTATTGAAATATACGAAGGTCGTCATAATTACGATATTTGTATACACAATGTCTGAAGAGGAATAGTTATTTGCATCAAGAAAACCAAAACTCATGACAATACTTTTTCACTACTTATTGAATGATAATCATACTTCATATTACCATTTCAATTTCCATGTCATTCGCTTTTTTTTTTACTTAAATTTTAAAAATCACTTGTTTCAAAGTGGGGTTTTCTTTCAATAATTTTGCAAAAAAAAAAGAAGCTTTACAATAATCAAGTCTTCACTCTCCATGACAGGAATTTGAACTTTTCTTGTCTTACATAAGAAAAATTTAGTTAATTTGCCTGACTTTGGTCTGAATTTGAAGGTTAGTGCATGGCAACTCCGAGGCTATCATTTAAAAACATTAAAAAGAAACAACATTTATAATTCCAGTTATAAATGTAAAAAACTAGCCGAGAATTACATTCTGTGATGCACATATGACAATGACAAATGCTGCAGCACTTTGATCCTATTTTTTAGGATTTTTTTAAAGAAAATATAAAAATCTAAACTTCTCATATGCATGCTAGTTCCTATATGTTCATAGATCATTCACTTAGCGGAAGATCATGTCCTACTATTATCTTCACGTATTTTTTTGCGTTATTTTCTGCCTTGGCTGTATCTTTAGCTGTCCTGATAAGGATGATTTTACAATTGATAGGGTAGCCATCAATTCATATCCGTCAATAGTCTAACTCAATGGGCATTGAGTAAATGTGTACTTTCTACTAAAAGAAACGCAGATGGACCTTGTTGGCCAATCTATTGATCTCATCTTTCAAGAATGGTTACTCTACAATTTTCTCAGTGTGCCCAGACGGAAATGCATATACGAGTGTATCCCACACACACATCCATTGTTTGCCTTTTCTTCTTGACAAGAAAATCGTTCTGTAACAACGACAAATGAATAAAAAAATCTGGCCCCTATGATCCTCTCAATGAGAAAAAAATAAATTTACTTTTCACATTTTCAAAAATCTATCTTGACCATTAAGTCCAATCAATTCAGCAAATACTTAAATACTTTCAGGTCAAAGTAAGATAACTGCATCAACAACCATTAATTATTCATTGTTTCTATAACTCAGTAACTCTGGTAACCTAACTATCTATTTCGTCCTGCAGCAAACACAAATATTATTGTCCAGCTTACTGCTTTTTATCTGTTTTAGTGAGTTACAAATTTTGAGAAAACAAGTACATTATATACTGGCTTTTTATTTTAACCTTTACTCATGAAAGTTTCCAAAGTTGTGACAGTATGTGCCTACTTTATTTTCACATGGCTAATTCACATCACATTTTTTCTTATTTTTTGCACAAATTTTCACATTACAACCATATCACAAGAAAAGAATCATACTCAAGTGTATAATTTTCACATTTTTTTCTTGGCCTTACAACTAACCAGTTAATTTCATCATAATATTGCATATATGTAATGGTAGAATAAGCGTAATCACTAAAGAATAACAGCATCTATAGTTGCGGCCAGCTTATAGAACCAGCTGCTCTACCGGAAGCGCTTTGCAAGACCGGGCAGAGCACCTGGTTCTATAAGCTGGCCGCAACTATATCAACTATAGACCAAATCAATTTTGATTTAATCTGCTATAACTTTTAAGCAATACTGTAAGAATAGCATTAGCTGCTTCCATTTTTATTAAATACTGCCTCAGGAAAATGCTTCTTCCATTCTGAATAAGGATTTACAGAATTTGTTTTCAGAATTTAGCTGACGAATTTTAGTAGAAGATGTTAATCGTATTTCTGTATAAAACTAAGGTTAATTGGTCACAAATTTTTTTTTTGCAAAGCAGATCATGTTTCTACATAATCTTTGAAGCAACTTAGGTTTTCTGAACATAAATTTAATTTTCTCTGCAGAAAATAATCTCCAAATCATGTAAACCATTCACTT
This sequence comes from Proteroiulus fuscus, assembly GCA_034700285.1. NCBI lineage: Eukaryota > Metazoa > Arthropoda > Diplopoda > Julida > Blaniulidae > Proteroiulus > Proteroiulus fuscus. The sequence goes on from JAQIXP010004352.1 coordinate 3,101, forward strand.
TTATTAAAATTTGTGAGAAATAATTAAAAAAGGTAACCTTCACATATGACGTCATCCTCTTTTAATCAATGCAACACAGTCACCCATGGCTGAACTCTTCAAGTCCAACAACTATGTTGACGTCATTTACTGGATGGTGTATCTTAGGATCATTAGCATTTTAGCGAATTTTTCGCATTTTCTATCATCGATTTTGATTCTGTTACGTTTCTTAGGGTGTTAGGTTAATATTTAAACTTCCTGGAATTGCTTGCAAGCTCCCCAACTCTGCTTTGGCGAGATTTAGGCTTAGAGAAAGGCTAAAGTTAAAAACATGCTTTGCCAATCTATAGCTTTTTTGATAATAGGCCTGCTGACACGAGCTTATAGTTTTCCTTGACAAAATATGTGAATTCATATTCTAAAGTAATATAGTCTTTACCTGAGTTAGTTTCTTTGTAGTTTGGTGATAAATTCCAAGCAAGAAATCATCTAAATCGTTGAAAAGCCGTGAACTCTTGCCTTTTGGTGTTGAACAAACAGTTCACTTTTTTGTTTTCACAAAGCTAACTCAAAGTATGGAGCGCCAACCACATGCTTATTCCACATAGCAAATCATTGCAATCTTAAGAGAGTATATTTTGAAAAATTGATAAATTAATCGTTAAAACTGAATATTGTATGAAGTATAGGACCAGTTAGCATAATGAAAGTGAATATGATTTTACTTATTCATATATTTCAACTAAACGATTTTTTTTAAAAAAATTGTCACGACTAAAAGCCTCACTTGACCGTTTATGTCAAGAAAGACCGTGTATTTTAATATGTTTAAGTGGGAGGAACGAGTCTATTTAGGAATTAGTTTTAGGCAAAAACAGCAATTGTGCAAACGATTAATTGCTCCAAAAAAGTATAGAAATAACATTACATATTTTTGATATTAAAAATTGTGTAAGCCCCCTTAAATCATTAAATTTTTCATGTTTCACCATCATTTGGCATGAATAATTATGTGATAATTCTGGGAAATAAAGCAAACATATGGAAAATAAAAAACCCAGACACATTTCCAGAAATCACTAAATTTTTTTTAGAAAAATTCTCTTTGAAGGCAATTTAAAAAAAAGAAGATCATAGTAAGAGTTCTGTCACCCATATGGAAACATTTCTGTATGCATGGCGCAAAACATTTAAATGAACACATGTGTTGCAAATGTTTATACATGTATTTAAAAAAAATAAAATTCATTTAACTGCTCTGCTCAACTTTTTAAGCATAACTAATTGCAGACTCAAATTTGCATGAAAGATCATTAATTAGTCCCTATTACCTTTACTCTTACAACTATTGAAAAAAACATGTTTAATGAAAGTCTTAGCAGTTAAAGTGCTTCCACATTCAGAAGATTGATTAAATAAAGTAGTTTTTGTAAAAGGAAATAAAAATTCATTAAGTACTCTAGTATAAAAATATTTTCATGACAAATAGCAAAATGTATTCGTATGTATACAGTTTTGCTTTGGTAAAGAAAAAGAATTTGTGAAGTATGCTCAAACTTTCTGGTCTTCAAAACTTTGCTTTAAGGTGAACAAATATTGCGCAAGCTTATTAATAATAAACAATAACAAATCAACTTAGTACGTTTGGTTATTTTTTCAGTCTAAATATACAAAAAATTATCCCTTAATAGTGAATTCAAGCACGCACATTTGCGCATAAAATACAATTTTAGCATAAAAAAACATTTAAAACTTTGGGAAAGAAGAAAAAAAGTTTGAGTTTTAGAAATATTTTGTTTCTAAATTTGCACATCCAAGCTAATATTCATGATCACAGGCACACAAATTTAACATTTAAAGATTTTAAAACTTCATGAAAATAAATATTTATCACAATTGAAATATCGTACCTAGTTTGAATGTAATAATATTCCAGGGCACGTAATATTGCAAGAACGTTTTATACAAAGATAAAAAGCAAAGTTCAACTGCATACTTTTACTACAAAAATTAAAAAAATAAATTCGAAAAATGCACGTAGGCCTAATAATAAAATTTCTTATCTGAGATTATAGGATGAAATGGAGATAACTTATGATCGAACGATAAAAATAATTTGGCCTCTTTAGCAAATCCTTTTTAAAAAGCTTTACTTTGAAGAACACCACGAAAGTTTTTTTTTAAAAAAATACTTTCTTTCTAGAAACTTTGAACAAAATTCTGAAAGCTAATATTAACCCAAAAATGCTGATAGCTAAATATTTACCCAAAAGCAAGTTTCAAAAATATATATTCAAGAATTATACTGGGCGATTTTAATTTTAAATGTTTTGCCAAATCATTATAAATTTGTTACATAACAAAGGGGAATTGGCAATAGCCTGAAATTTAATTCTGGGTGGGGGTAGAACATTTTGGGGGAGGGGTTGGTACCCTCTGAGTAGGCCTACCATTTATGTGAATTTTAACTATAAGAAAAGTTTCTTTACTCAGTAAATAGTAAAAAAAAATATTTTTTTAAATATTAGATAGAGAAAGACTAATTCTCTTTGAACTTCGCTGAGACTCCAACTTCTAATTCTCTCTCAGGACCAGGCTAATCTTTACTCTGCACATATGGTTACATTTCAGTATATAGATATTATGGGAAATTATTTTAAGCCGTCGTGCTTGGATTCTCATGAATAAACACTAATGTTTCAACATCAACCATAAAAGTGCACTACAAGATAGCTGCTCTTTTATAACAAATTCACATACACACAAAAAATTGCAAACATTTAGCGCTAAATTTATGTTAAAACTCTGCAGTTCCAAAACTAATAGCAAATTTAATTTGAAATTTCTAGTTAGGCACCGTAAACGTGTTTATCTTTTGGTAGCATAACATACACAGTCATTTTGTGTATACTTTTCTCATCAACTTTTTCCACCGCTATACAAACATAAATGATTACACATATTGTATATACCTCGGGATGTAATCAAATACATTAGCTGCAGTCTATAATTTCGCATCGAAATAAAAGCAATGTCAAAAACAAATAAGCCAAGCAGGAAAGAGCAAATATTTTTGTAGTCTATTCTGAAAATCCAAGAGGCAAGAATCTTAAATTTCACTGATCATATCAGCACTTGTGGACACTGATAAATCACATCTGAGCTATCACAAATGAATTCAATACACGGGCATTTCAGCGTTTCAAATGACCTTTTTTGTTAGCTTTCTTCATAAAAAATCCAACGAACCTTGACAAAACAGCACAAAGGACACTGAAAAATGACCGACTATTCAGCAGTAGGCTAAAAACAAATATTGGTCCAAACCATTGAAAAGTATGTTTAAAATTGAAAGTTAATTTCAATGTGAACAGCAGTTCTTAAAGACAAAGTCTCCCTTCATGGAAACATATGTTGGAATGCAGCAAAATAGTATCAGATAACACTCCTTTCACCACTTATATTGTCATTTTGGTTAATTTTTGGCTTTCCGCTTACCATTATTTTTACATAATAGTCAATTAGTGTAAATATGGAATATATTTTGTAAAGATTAAATAACATTCTGCACAAAATTATAATTCGATATGGAATTCCTAAGATGGCCGACAAAAATGATACTAATTATACTAACATGAATAATAGATGGAACTATTGGCAAAAGATGATAGAGATCACGATAAAAGCATATCTGTACCATAACAAACAGCATATAAAAGTTTAGACATTATTTGTATAGGCCTACTACAAAAATACCACTATTAAACAATAATTTTTGAAACAATAAATTAGGATTCTTATAGAAAAGTCTTCTCTCAAAAATATTCATAGCAGCATACCAACATATTATATGATACCATTTTTTAAATTACAAACTTCTAACTCTATAGAAATAATTACCAGTATGTAACCATAAATATAGCAAAATGTAATTTTTCTATATCTATTTAATATTGTATACTCCATTTCTATCAACCCGTTATAAGATAAATTGTTTTGAGGGAGCCCTAAATAGTCATTCCTATCTGACATTCAAATTTCCTACAAACCAATTTAAAAATAATTAATTTGAGAATCCTGTCATTGATAGGAAAGAGTTGACGCTTTATTCGACAGCTTATTATACGATGATAATAACAACAATTTAACATTCCTCTGATGGAGTTGACATTTTGTAAATTGATTTATGAATGGAATGTTTCTAAGATGCATGATATTTAAGATGAAATTTAGCTCTTTCAAAGCAAAACTAATGTCATAAAGTGACATTGAATAAGCCATTTTTGCTTTACTGTATGCATAATTAACATTCCAGAGCTAATATATTGAAAGAATTGCCACATGCTTAAATTCTCAAAAATATAGGCTAGAATAGCCTACTTGAAGTTAAATAACAAAACAACAACAATCAACAGACAGATGCAAATTGATGTTGAACTTTAATCCTTCTTTAAGAGTTATACTAAGCCAATAATGAAACATTATAGTTGACTTATTTCCTACCAGATGTCATGACACTCTAATATGGTTTTCTCCAATGACAGCAAGCGTGCAGTTCATGAAGTCATGAACATGTGCAAATTGATCGTGAATTGTACTTGTTTCATCAACAATGGGATACTGTAATAGATTGCTGCAATCCTGGTGTTGAAGTTTGGCAAATAATGCCCGAAAATGGGCTAATATATATACTTTAGTTGCTTCGGAGAAACATAATTCCCTGCAATTTGTTATAAAATGGTTTTAAGCAGCGGACTTTAATATGGATAGATTAGTTCCATTCGACAACTTTAAAATGCATGAATACTATACTGATGGATTATAAAGTAAAAATTTCTCATTAAATGTGGCTTATGCTTGCAATATGTTAACGAGACATCTCGTTGTCAAGACTATTAATTACCCATAGCATTAAATGCCAACACCTATAATTAAGCAAAATTTACATAACTATATAGGGCCTACAGCACATTCATTTAAATATGCATTTCAATCAATGTATAAATGTAAACAATATGGCGATAGATACATTCAATTTGCATGCCCCCAACTTTAGTTTGTGATGCATTAAAACCTTATCAAATTTATAGAAATAAGGTATAAAATTAATTCAAATTCATAAACAATGGGATCAAAATATAAGAAATATATCTAAAATATAAGAAATATAGGACATCTGTGACCTCTACAATTCCGAAACTTTTGAGCTGGGATATTCTTTGAAGATAAACTAAAGCATCAATTTATTTTAAATCAGGATTTTTTTTAAAAAAAACTCGGAAGATTCACTGCAAATCGAAATTTTTTCCCCAAACTGCAAGGCAAAACGTATTTGGTATCGGGCTATATATGAAGCGAAATGTTGGTTTCAAGAAAAAAAAAAGATAAGTAATGGGGCGACAAGGATACATTAGAGACAGTAAGTTCTATAGAGCTAGATATATGGCTTCTAAATCACTGTGAATATTCCCATTTACAATTCCACGAATAACTTATCCGAATCCATATGCACATCCATATGTTGCCATTCAAGTGCACATCGCATGACAATTCGGCATAAAAGGTTTAAGTATACCTATAAAGCTGAGCATTATTGCAGCAGAAAATAATAAACGTGTATATATATATAAGAAACAATTCTTGAGCAAGTTTAATAATGAAGATGTTAGTAACAGCTGAATAAATTTCATCACTTTGATTTAAGCGAAACACAGCACAGTTGTAGTAAAGATGAGATCCATATTTGATTCTGATGAAGATAAATACATATAGAATTGGAAATTTAACCAAATGTGCTTTGTTATGAATTCACATGAAAGAAGTATGGGCCTTATTTTCAGGTGAAACAAAAAAATTATTACTCATACAAAAGTATAAATAAACTGCAAACTGTCATGGGTAAAGCCGTTTGAATATATACATTCATGCAGAGAAATTTTACAGGATAACTTTGCTAAATTTGAAGACTTGTGTAGTAATATTATAAGCCTAATATAAGTCGAAGGAATAAAGATTCCCAGTACAATGGCTTCCCTCCACAACACTGCATTATATATCATTAATTCTTTCAAAAATAAAAACACGTATTTACCAGAAGTACTTATGGTATGTATAGGAGTGCATTTTATTTTAGATTAGCTTTCTGATTTTCACAACTCGTCCACGAGTTGTTTCTCTTTAAAAATTCCTATAGCTTTCCTTGAAAGAGATTAATTTGCACACAATCAAGAAATTCTAAAAATAAATTATTGATTCCACTATAATTAAGCCGGCAAGTTTCCCACCCAAGCAGTTATATAATACCAGATTTTGGAAATGGTTTTCTGGTACGAAAATGCCATTTAAGAGAAAGGGTATTAAAACCCAGAAATGGCATTAATAAATACAGCTGCATGGTGGAAAAATCCTTACGAAAATATTCATTTGAAAGCTGGCAACGTCCTACCACTAATAGTTCTAAAGTTTTCCCAATGGATTTTGAACCACTTGATAAAGAGAGAAAATAAGCAAATTTGTTAACGAATGTCGCCTTTCAATGTCCCCCGTGATTTTACCAACAGGAAACGGCGGTTCCACGATTGTTTTTAAAAGCTCCTACGAGATTTATTCATAATTGGCAATAGCATGGGGCAAATACTCCCCATATGCTCAACATTCTAATCATCTAATGTATTATTATTTATATGCATGCATGTAAGGTATCTCACAGAGAAATTGAATATAAACGACTTAATTAACCACATGTGCAGGTATTTAGTAAACATTGAGCAAATTACATTTTTTTCAATTTCTTTTTAAATAATTTCAGATTTTTAAGGGGGAAATTACGTCTAGCCTCACGACGCATTATTTTTAGATAACAGTCCAAAAAAAAGTAGACATAAGGATATTAAGGCTATAGATTTATAATAAAGAAAATACTGCTGTATGGAAAAAGTGCCTGATTTGGTGCAAAATGAATCTCTGTAAGACCAGATACAATCCCAGAAGTAGAATGAAGCAGTTCCAGAAGCAGAATGAAGCAGATCCAGAAGTAGAATGCCGTAATTGTCAATGGTAATGCGTTCCAATTGCGTCATTTTTCTTCTGGAACTGCAATACAGAATGTGTTCTGCATGCCCTCTATTGAGAATGTGAATAAATAATTCCACCATCTTCTGTACAGAATGTTAGCTACTCTGAATGCTGATGACTCCAGCAACTGCTAAGCGATGCTGATTGGTCCATCCTGATAACGTCACATCACGTTGTTAGTTTGGGTTAGGTTAGGACAGGAATGGTTCTCGGGGCAAAGCTCCTGGTTTTTTGGGGGTCCGCTTAGTTTTACCCTTAATTGGTTTGGTAAGTTAATTGTTAGGCTGTTAGCTCTAAGCTCGAACATTTGAATGGACCAATTAGAATCGCCTAATTCCAATATTATTAATTACTCTTGCGTATTTTTGCTAATGTCTTGCATTTAAATTCTCATGAGGTGAGATCTTTCCTTAAAATTAGACTGACCACATTTGTACAGAATTTGGGTATATGTATTAAAGGAAAAACCCTTCCCAATTTTTTCTACAGTGCATGAATGTGAATATCTATGTTATGTCCTGGTTATATATATGCTTACAACTTTCATGTTCAAATGGTTTCAATTTACCAAATGTCCATAGATTATAGTCTTAACCTGTAGTAACCTGGTTTTAGAAGGAATAGAAAATGCGCTAAATTGAATTAAAAGCGCAAACGAGTGCGAAAATCAATGAAATGATAAATAACCTGAAAATAAATATAAGCATCGAGAGAATAATTTCTTCGCTGCTCTTGAGTGCATAATGCCTGAAGAATGCATAGTTCAGTTCAAAACTGGCTTTTATACACTTCACCTTAAGCCAGTGTAGCATAAATACGAACAGTTATATATTAAATTAGCACAAAGTTAAACATTGTTTAAAGTAAACAACCCGTCTTACCGATGATATACATAATTCACGTGGATAATGAAATTAAACCCGCTTAGTAATGCAAGCTAGTTTAATTAATTGACTCTTAATTACAGGATAATACTGAAGACCACAATTAGAAAATTGACTTTGTTCTTAATAAATTGAAATTTAACAGAAATGCTTAAAAAACTAAGACAAAATTTGTAAAAATTCTGCAAAATCTGAAGATATATTGCAACTACTAATCAATGTCGTTTGGAATTGCCTTAAAAATAAAATGCAAAACTAAAACAAAATTGCAAGTCCATATTTTATAAAACTGCTGCCAATAATTCATTATAAATTAAAACAAGATAGACAAATATATCAACTCATGAGAATGGTCTTATAGCTGGAGCACCACAGCTGACGTCATTGGGAGGAGACAACACAAAGGTTGCAAACAGTTATAAGCCAGTGGCGGATTTAACAGTCAGCAAGGTCAGCATTTGCTGACCGCGCCCCAGGAGGATGCGCCCCCAGCCCAGAAAAAGAAAGGCGCCTGGATCAGGGCTGTAGCTGCTGGAGGGCTGGGGGGGGGGGGTGGGGCGGCTACTCTCCCAGACTCTATCAGAGGGGGCAGCAAAATGGCAGTCTCCCCTTCTTCCCAAAAAA
>JAQIXP010004353.1:0-11659 GCA_034700285.1 Proteroiulus fuscus
CCCCCCCCCCCCCCCCCCCCCCCCCCCCCTAAAGCCATCCCCTATAATGATGCAATTTGGAGATTAACACCTAACTAGCACATAAACCTGATGCTATAAAACTTTGAATTGAACTATTATTTCTTTTGATGTTTTATTTAAAAAAGATACACATTGCATTTAACAAAAGTTTTCAAGATACTGGAAAAAAATATCTATTTTGAGATACAACCTATCATCTGGGGGGGGGTATCACTCCATCATGTTACATGTCTGTAACTTACAGAGTGACTTATATTCACTAAATTCGTGATGTCAAACATGGCCTCTCAAACTATAAAGAATAATGCCTAATTATACGAAAAACTAGCAAAAGTAATAATACTTTACTCAATTATAATCTGGGTGGGATTCCTTTAGTTGTTGTGGACTCTGTAAAGTACCTGGGCTGGGCATCCACATTACCAACACATTTCTATGGAACAAGCAAATCATCAAGATGGTATAGTTAAAGCAAACCAACGAATGAGATTTGTTCAAAGAATATTTAGGAATTGCCCTGATATACTGTGTGCAGTGATTGCCATCATTTGAAAGTTTAAAAAACCTGTTATAAAACGTCAGGGAAGTGTTTTCTCTAGTTATAGGAATCACAACAAAATAACCCATATACAGTCCATTGAAATTATCCAATGAAGAGCTGCTAGATGCTATATACTTTCTCTGAACTGGGAATCATTGTGATCTCGAAGAGCTTATAGGTTTATTAGAAATTTTCAATTTGCCATAAAATTTAAATTTAGATTCAGATAACTTTAAGTCAAATACTAACTCTAGAGGTATATATATACAGGCATGTTCACGCCAATTCCCGGAATGAAATTCGTGCTATAGAATGGATGCTTATTATTGGTCCATTTTCTTACGATCTAATAGTCAATGAAATAATTTTCTTAAAAATAGATCAGAATTTTTAGAAATTTAATTTGAATGAATGATGATGTTTAAGTCACAACTGTATGACGTGGGAGCATCCTCCAGATCATCACGATATCCTAATCGTAGGGTACTGAATTGAATGCATGGCATTGAATTGAACCATGCAGACAAAACTTTATTTGTTGCGTTTCATTCCTATGTTAATGAAAATAAAAAAAATAAGCAATTTATAAAACGCATTTTCAGCATTTCTATTTCTATAGCCTGGCATAAACAGGCCTAAGTCCTATATACCGTGGTACAGAGTATAGTTTGGAGTTAATAAATCCGAATCCCAACTGTTATATATATACAGAGTATAAAAAGTGTATAGTCATTCAATGACTTTCAATTGGATACTCTTGCCTTATTTGTTTCCCTGGAGCGCAATAAGCTACTTCTCTCAATTGATTTAGTTGAAAAATAGCATTTTTTTCTAATGCAAAGCAGCAATGAATAGAAATTACATGCTCTGATCGAATTGCTTATACAACAAGTTTGCAATACATATTAAGGAAATTTGCCATGTAAGGTATTTTTTTTTCTGTTTTGCGCAGTAAACATACAAGTTTCTATACGACACAGGCTCGTATACTTTCTCAATAAAGAAAATCTTTATTTTTTTTTTCTTAGTAAATTTTGCATGCATTTACATTCACAATTCATTCGAGCGTTAAAATACAAACGCATTTTTTATTTCGTTGTAAATCCCAAACTCAATTCATATAAAACATATGTGCACTCGCTTGATAAATTAGCTATCTGATATTAGTCATGGACACCTTCAGACCCTAGGACTTTTTTTCTGATTCTGGAGAGGGACCTATATAGGCCTACTCCAAAATCCTCTTTTGGGATCATTGCTTCCATCAACCGAAATGATTTCTTCATGTTTCTCCAAGCGTGATGAACTAAGCGGAAAAAGTAAATGCCGAAGAGATCATGTAAGCATATACAGGGTGATTAAAGTAATGACTCTTAATCTGTACATTTATAAATTAAAACAACTTATCTTTACTAAAAATGAAAATCTCAAATAACCATTTAAATTAGGCTATAACTGATTGAGAAATTGGAGTCATTTATATATTATATAACGTTTTTATTCTTGGCACTGACCCACCACTTGTGGTAAACATTGCACACTTGCCTTTGCATCACGTTATTTATGAGTGGCCCCATAGTGTAGCTGGTGCAATGTATTGTATACAATACCAATTTTTATATAATAATGAATTTCATAATTCCATAATAATTGCTAATCTAAAAGCTAAAATTAAGTTTAGCAATCTATAGTAGGCACGAGGATAAATCACTAATCTATCACAATCTATTAAATAAACTAATGAAAAGGATTTTTTGACTGGTTTAATAACACAGGGCTTTACCCTGTTCAACAAAAAAGTAAACTAATGGCTGATCAAAATCAATGTCTTAATTCGGATTAATTTAATTCACTCTTTTGTTGTACAGGGACCTACAGGTACAAAAAGATACCTAGCAGGGATAAATGAAAAAAGTTTTACAAAATATATGTTGCTAACCGGTACGCATCAACATTGAGATGTGTAAAAAATTCTAAAATAGACCAATCCTAAAACAGTATAGGGGTTATAGTTTATAACAATCCTTCTGAATATTTGTCAAAAAAAATGAAGCAGACAGATGCTTTTATACTTCAAAATCACATTAGGCTCAATAGAGTAAATGAAGTGCAGTAAGGTAAATGAAGTGTTGTCCTAATGTGGCAAATATAATCACTACAGGAATATTAAAACTCTGTCCATGTACAAGTATGCATTTTTACCATTCACTTAAAGGGACAGTCACACTTTGAAATAAGTTGGTTTTAATAAAAAGAGCGTGAAAAATGAGAATTAAAATGGAAATTGCGATTGCTTTTGACAATATCTATCAATAAATAAAATGATCTGAATGCCTGCATTTGGTTGGCAATGCGAAGCCTTAATAGACGCCATGTTTTTTAAAGCATAGTAGCGCCTTCTATTGGAATGAAGGCGCGAGCTCTCGTGAGGCCATAGACATACATGTGCTAGGGGGTGCCACCTCACATTAATGCATGCTGAAAGCAGCTGAAAGCTAAGGAAAATGGCGCCTACTGTGCATTTTGGAAACGTTGTGATTTTTTTCAAAATGAAAACTTTGCTGCAATTATTATTGGCACAGAAATTAATATCTAGTAATTGTGTAGGCCTACTGTATAAAAATAACTTGTTTCAAAGTGAGACTGTCCCTTTAATAAATAGGTAGGCCTGTATAGCGACAAGAAACCATGCCTGTTTTGTTTGATAAAAATAAGCACATTCATAAGCTATATATATACAAGTATTAATTTAAAAAAACCCAGAAAAAACAATTTTGATTTACTCTGGGGAAAGCCTAACTTGGTACAAAAGTAGACATCTTTTTAATTTCTGAATCAAAAGTTGAATGACTTCCAGAATCAACAGAAACAGTCTGTGTTTGTCGGAAATGACATGCTTTCAGCTGTTTTTAGACCTTACTGGCCTGTAGGTACGTGTGGGAATTACACCATAAATGAGTTTCTTTTTCATACATTAATTTTGTCCTGTAGCCTACTGTCTTTCACAGTTTCTGAAATGCAAATGTATAAAGGTTAATGTTTATTCGCGGCTGAAATTAATGTAGACCTACTCGTTTTTTCCCCATTAACCCATTTTTAATTTTCCTGTTTCAAGAAGCTATTGCCAGACAGGATAATTATGTTATGAAGATTTAATATTGAGGCCTATATTAAAATGCCAAATGATGAAGGTACAATGTGGGCCCGATATGTGTTTACCAGTGTTTTCTTTATTATCTATGGTTTGACGTTAATAAAGGTCTAAATTTTTATATCTTATATAGTGCTGTGCGGCATTTATTTTTTTAATATTCATGTGTGCTAGTTTTTTTTTTTTATTTTTTGCTCAAAAGTCAGGTTCAGTTAGCAACTGAAAACTGCTTGCTGATAGCTACACAAGGAACACCCAATTCTATTTTGGCCCTTTTTTGTTTTTCTCAGTCATTTTTTTTATTTTTCAGAATGAGGAGAGTTAGCATTTAACCCAATTTCTTTTGAGAACAATTTTGGACAATTATTTACCAAGTTTGACACGCTCAGATTGTAATCTCAGATTTTCAAAATTAAAAGTTTTAAAGTCAGTTCTGCATGAGAACAGTCTGTAGGCTTATACAGAATTCCTTGGTTTTTTTATATAACGTTTCAAGTGATTAAACATTAAGTAGTGGTTCTATACAATGTACCTTTGTATTAGACAAATCCCCCAAAATGGTCAGATATTTATCTAATTGTGTGGTATCCGTATGCAGCAAGTGGTCATTGTGATTGGCATGATAAAAACAAATGTCAGCTGCCAATTTTTAAAGCTGGCACTATTTTCATTTTTTAGGAAACAAAAAGTACAAACATATTAATTAAAATAGTTAAAATTGAGAGGAATTTTTATTTTTCGTATAATGTACGGTACCTTTATTTTTGGAATATATTCCTTTATTTTTGGAATGCATTCCTTTATTTTTGGAATGCATTCCTTTATTTTTGGAATGTATTCCTTTATTTTTGGAATATATTCCTTTATCTTTATTTTGTGTAGCAGTTTTGTTACGCATTTTTTCATGACATTTTGATCCCTATTATTTTTCCTCTGTCCCTTCTCTATTATTAAATATAGAGAATCTATTAAATGCATTTCAGTCTTTTTTATTGCTATGGCAGTAATTATGGAAAAAAACCAATTTTTATTTGGAAATGGTAATCCTTAACTCACTTTGATAATCTACTTTTCAGATTGTGCAAATGGCACGAGCTGCCTTTGCTACAGGCCGTACACGGAGCAAAGAATTTCGGAAGCGTCAGTTGAGAAGACTACTGGATCTAATTAATGACAATGAGAAGGCTGTAATCGATGCTCTTCAAAATGATTTGCATAAAGTAAGCTGGTATATTTATTTGCTGCATATTGGCAGACTGCGGAAGCAATGTACTGGTATGAAATCTGTATGTAAGCATTAATGTAAGATGGGCAATTTTGTTTTTGTAAAATTTGTGACCGACAGATTAAGCTTTCAAGGCTAGAAATGAGGTTCACGCTAGGAGTAGAATCTTTTTTGTCTGTGTTGCCCGGCAATATTTATATATAGGCTATTTGTTACCTATGTTATTGTTAAGATTTTAATAACTTTCAAAGTCATTAGATTACATTTTATAGCATTAGCCATCTCTGTTCAGCAATGTATATGTTACATGATGTTACAAAGTGCTCTTATTGCTGGCTTTGGTGCACTCCCTACTTTGCCAGATAAACTGAAAAATTTCATATCATCTTCAAATTACTATTGTAATGCTGTAAAGTTATTTTATTCTACAAAATATGCAATGGAAAATACAAGTTTTCCCTTGCCTAACTAAATTCTCTGTAAATGTTCTTGATTATAGTTCTTGACAGCTTATAGAACCAGGTGCTCCGCTCTCCTACGCGGGGAAGCGCTGCAAGTGCTGGTAGAGCATCTGGTTCTATAAGCTGTCGGGAACTATAGTCCTTGGGAGCTTTGTAAAGCACTATAAAATTGAACTAGCTGATGTTATAGACCTACAATAATAGAATACTTAAAATGCTGCAATTGTTAATTCCATCATCTGTTGTAATTGGATAGCCGAAGCAAGAGGCCCTGCTAATGGAAATTGAGTTGATGAGAGCTGATATTTCGGTGGCCCTGTTTAATTTGGACGATTGGATGAAGCCAAAAAGTGTAAGTTGTTTGTATGAATGAATTTTATGAATGAACTATGTGATTTATATTGTTTTAATAGGTGGAGAAAACATTCGTCACGCTCATGGAAACCGTATACATTCATTATGATCCCTATGGAGTAGCTCTGGTTTTGGGTGCTTGGAATTATCCCCTTGCTCTGGCTGCTAGTCCATTAGTGGGGGCCATCGCTGCAGGTATATTTTCATTGGCATATTTAATACTATTATTTGTAAAAAAAATTTCTTTTTAATTAATTTGAATTCGTTTTTTTTATAACAGGCAATTGTTGCGTGCTTAAGCCATCTGAAATATCTGGGTATACGGCCACACTTCTTGCCGAATTAATCCCAAAGTACCTCGATTCAGTAAGTCCAAGATTTCCCCAAGTACTTATGGGGTTTCTGGCATTCACAAAGTAGTAGCTAATGCGAAATATCGTTTCTGAAATCTGCAGGAATGCTTTCCTGTGGTATTAGGAGGCCCCGAAGAAACGACAGAGCTTTTAAAGCAGCGGTTTGATTACGTGTTTTACACTGGCTCAACAAACATTGGCCGCATCGTACGGGAAGCCGCGAACAAATTTATAACTCCCTGCACTCTGGAGTTAGGAGGCAAAAGGTTGGCATTGTCTTTGAGCTGCCCATTTATAAATTAGGTTGCATTAAATCTCCATTTTCTATACCCTACCTTCCACGTCACATCTTGTCAGAATTTGGGAACACCACCCTCCTGTTACGTTCACAATATAAAATAATTTTTTATAGTAAATATATACTTGAATGCATGATTCTTTATATAAATCATCTATGCTGTTAAAGGTTTCCAAATTTGACCTACCCGTAATCATTAATTTTCAGCATATTGATAGATTTGAATTTTCATTTGTTTAGTATTGCTGCCCGCGTTTACTTGTGAATATCACTTCCCGGTAATAATAAGCTTGCAGACGCATTTCCCCCTTCCCTAAGTAGACACTTCATTTATAGAGTTAACGTTTTCAAGTGTGCGTAATGCATAGTGCTTTTTTTAAATTATTGGATTTTTGTAGCCCAGTGTATGTGGATGACGACTGCAACATCGAAATAACGGCAAAGAGACTGATGTGGGGAAAACTGGCAAACCTTGGACAGACCTGTGTTGCCCCCGACTATGTTCTTTGCAGCAAAGAGGTTCAAGAAAGGCTACTACCTGCCATTAAAAAAATTTTAAAAGACTGGTTTGGCGAAGATCCAGAAAAATCGCCTGACTTGGCCCGTATCGTTAATGATAGAAATTTTGCGTAAGTAAATTGCGAATCGGGGATTAGAGTTTCATGGAACATTTCACTTGAACACGTTAATTTTTTCTGAAATGACGGATTCCAGTCGCATTATGAAACTGTTGGATAGCAGCCGTGGCAAGGTGGTTTTAGGCGGCGAGTCAAACGAAAAGGAACGATACATTGCACCAACGATTTTGACAAACTTGACAGAAGATGAGCCAATTATGAAGGAAGAGGTATACTGAAATGAAATGGTTCTAATTTCGTTATTTAAAACTATTAGACCGTATATTTACAAAGGCGTATTTTCATTCATTGTCTTTCATAGATTTTTGGTCCTTTATTGCCTTTTTACAATGTAAAGAATGTTGATGAAGCAATCCGATTTATCAATGCAAGGTAAATCAGTTTAATCTCATAAAATCAAAATAGCTGTTAGAATGCCCAATTTTTATTGTGTACTCAGAAAGTGAGCAATAAAGGTGTGATGAATTTATTGAAACTGAACGGTACTCCACGTATGCAACTGTGTTGCATTTGGTAAATAGTTTCATCCTGCTTTTCTAAATCAAAATCATTCAACAGGAGAAATTATTATTTCTTGATTTCAATTTCTGCCTCTAAATTCCAAATTTTCTAGAATCGCCAGGCTTAACCAAATTAAGGTTTCCACAATTCAAATATAAAAAAGTTAGAAATTATGTAAGGACAGTTTCACGTTTTCCGACAGATTTAATTTGTTAATTTAGTTAAGTATTTGTAACTTAGTTTAATTTGACTATATTATCATACCATTGTTGTTCACTTCCTGAAAACACATTAATTTTGTGTGAACAGTGCAAATAATCCTTTAAAGGCACTAACTTGACAAGATCCTTACTTTTTAGGTAATCAATTTGCTATTTTGTAACTAATTACCAAGTCCACCATTTTGGAAATGGAATTATGCCCATAATATTTGCCACAATCTCATTTGCTCTTATTTGTTTTGTAAAATTCCCAGCATTTATACCCACCATTAAGTTTGAATAATGTGTTCATACAGAGATAAGCCACTTGCATTATATGCCTTTGCATCAAACAAAACTGCACTGGAACGTCTCCGTGTAGAGACGTCTTCCGGAGGTTTTATTGTAAATGAAACTATCCTGCAGTTTGGTCGTAAGTATTTGCCATAATCGGTTTAAAAAGTCAGTTAACATCGGTAAGCACTGGTCCCAGTACCCCGAACCTCAATTACAATAATATTGGTACCTGGTGTGAGCATGCATTTAACAGGTATTCCAATTAAGGGAGATGGAACTCTATAAACTGGATATTGCTCCTCTGGCATGAATATCCTTGCTTTGTTACATAACCTGGATGAGAATTGTTGGAATTTCCTTAACAAAATCCCATGTCTTTTTACCCTTTAAAATAGGGAGAAACCACTAACCATGTATATATTTTCGGGCCAAGATATTATTCAAAAAAAGATGATTGCTAAGACAACAGCTGGAAGTGTCTTGTGTAATGATACCCTCATGCATCTAAGTGGTAAGCAAGCGGTTATTAATAAGCCCATTAATTCGTCATTGGGTATCTGGGTTTATTTTTGTGTTGGTAACTGGTTCGTCGGTTAACTAAGCTGCATTTTTAAAATCAATATTAATGTCTTTCCAGATTTAATCCAAATTTTTGGTTTTAAAACTTAAAAACACTTTTGTCAAAAATAATTATTGAAAATTAACTACAATAAGTAACATTATGGTTCTGTTGTTGATGCAAGCTTTTATTTTTTACAAATGTTCAAAAAGCTTAACTAAAAGTCGATTATTTTTAGTGGAAACACTGCCATTTGGTGGTGTCGGAATGAGCGGAATGGGAAGCTACCATGGAAAATTTTCCTTCGAAACCTTTTCTCACCAAAAATCGTGCCTTCTGAGAAACTTTTCCAAACTTGGTGAAACTTTGGCTAAGTATGTCGATTAGTATATCTACGCTAATTTCAAATTAATTTACGTTTTTTTAATGAATTTGAATAGGACTTTTAATAAAATGGTTTATTGATATTTCAGAGATCGATATCCGCCATACAGTGAGAAGAAGATAAAACATCTGCAGTTCATCATGCGTAAAAGGAAGCCAGTCATCATTCCTTACTTTGCATACATTTTGACATTCCTTCTTGGTATTTTTACAGCTTCTATCATTGCATCTTATGTTAACTAATAGCATTTAACTTAGCATTATTGGCCCATGCAGGTTTATAAGACAGCAAGAAAAAAATGTGGGTGTTGCAATTTCTGGAATAATAAAATTCATTGCTTGAAGCAAAATTTTACTCAAAAAATCTTTTCAGTCTACTAATGGAAATATCAAACTTTTGAGCTTTTGAGTGAAACAAACCACAACGTACAAGATTTCCAGTATTTTCAATGCCCACATTTTGTCTTTCTAATATTCAGAAGTCTCTGTTATACCTGGTTACCTACTGGGTTATATATTTTTTAAACACTGAGTTTTGTGAATTAATAATACTCACTGCAGTTATTTTCAGAGTAATTCATTATGGGATTGTAATTACTCTATGGGACAGGATTATAATACCAAAAATATTCTAAAATGGGACTGGATGTTGGGATTTGCTTAATTATATCCATTAACAATTAATAAATGCTAATTAAATGATGTAGGAAAAATTCCATACCATAAGCTATTAATTTTGCCCACATTGGGCAATGCTATAAATAAATGTATTGGATTGTAATGATATAATTTTATTGAAAAGTAATATTGCAGAAGCCTATAGGGTTCATTCCAGATTAATCGTGTTGGTGTCCAATTGGGATTGATTGAATGATCCCTTTATAATGAAAGGGTGATCTGACCAAATTGTACCTTTGCCTAAATGAATTTGTAATTTTTTTTTTGATTTAAATAAATGTATTAATTTTAACCTATTCTGTGACTGTTATTAATGGGAACATTTTGTAGTTTTATTTTCTATTAACAAATTGTTTTGCTAGTTTGGTTTGGACTTAAAAAATTTTTAAAAGCAATTAATAAGTATGTACAAATTTTGACATACCTAATCCAAAAAAAGATGAAAGAATTGGAGATAGCGCCAGGTGGCGTGGTAGCGAAACCACGTGTCCGAAACCGTAGGCTGCCTAAAAAGTTCACACACGTGACCCAATTTGACCAATTGGAACTCTGGATTTTTGATAACGCGCGCAAATTTCAATGGCGTCTTTACAACGAAAGTGTGTGGGGTGCCAGGGTCGTGAATGTTTTCAGATTATTGGCAATTCTGAAGAATAATTTAATTCTGCAAATATACCAAAAACAGTCTAATATACAAGTGTTCTAATGCTACCGTTTTCTGGGGATAAGCATGTCACGTTTCATTGAATCACGGTAAGACATTTTCATTGTCTTCATAATGCTCTGCATGTTGTTTTGTATCACCGAGAAGTGCCTTTTGACGAAGCTTTTCGCCGCGATTACCGGGGTATAACAATCCCATTCGTTAATTAGCACAAGTTGCATCTGATTTTAGTCGGCATTGCTTACGTTTTGGTATATATAATAAGCTATATTATTTGTATAACCGGTAAATATTGAGTGATTTGCGCAAACAGTGAAGCAGAGGCGACCGCCTGTTGTTTGCACCTGTCTTTTATCCGTACGTATAGGGTTTTAGCCTTGTTGTAATGATTATTATTTCACATATAAAATAACTATATCCTCGATGTATTGCTATTTGCAAACAAAAGTGCGCCAGGAGTAGTTAATACGTTCACTAATGATGAGCTATTTTAGCTGGATATGACCCACGTGTTCGGTTAAACGAAAACTATCCTTTTTGAGGACAAGTAAACAACAAATCTTTCCTGGTAAACATCTCGTGCTTAGCATGTGCCCATAGCATTTCCTAAATAAAACGTGAGCTTTCTGCACGTGAGTAGCTTTTTATTCTTTTTATTATGGAGGTTTGATAAATATTTGCAAGAAAGTTATGTACAGTAATATCAATATTTGTGATACTAGGGATTTGTATTGTGAAAATCTTATATCTGATCAATTAGAGTTCATATGCATTTCGGCTTCATCGAGCAGTGAAAGGTAGCTTTTTTCGTTCTAAATTCAAGCGAATAAGAATGCCATTTTGCAAAATAAGCATAGGCCTACTTTGCATGTGGTCGCAGTTGATTATCTGCACAGCTTGGAATATTATATACAGTGATGTACTGGGAGAAATTTCTTATTAGTGTCCATTTGGAGCATGGTTTGGCACCCAGGAATTCCTGAATTAACCAAACAACCAACCTGTTTAAATTATGGAACTCATAAATTCCTGAAAACTTGTGGGGAGCTGGGCTCTTAAGACCTGTTTAATTGGAATAGGCATATTATAAGGGAAAGATAAAATGTTTCTCCGAAAAGATATACGTATGAGTATGGTTTATTAAGTTTTGGCATTAAATTAATGTGGTAAAATGTAATTAGATTTTATATCTTTTACAACTTGCGTGGATCATGGCCTATACTCTGTCTCACCTCAAGTTGAACAATTTTTAGCCAGTCTGCTTAAGGGGGCTGTCCACACTTTTAAAAAATGCATGCTCCTATGGGAATCTCCATGTTAACTAACGGTACATA